>OZ008368.1:600000-791379 GCA_963931995.1 Phaonia tiefii
ACGAAGAATGATGTATATCGTAAAAACAAATAATGGATTCGTTAAACGACATCAAAACCAGTTAAAACCTCGTAACGATGATGATTACTTTGAACTTAGTGACAACTCTCAACCGAACAGTACAAATCATTACGAAAAACTCACACTTCGAAATGAGAACCCTGATGTGGAAAAGACTGAAGGGGAGATAACTGAAGGGGAAACGACTGGAGAAAATAAAGTGCCGTTCCGTCGTAGTAATCGAAACAGAGTTCCCGTCAACAGATTGCAAACTGAGGATTTTCGTTAATTAAAGCAGGAGTGAATGACACATATTTCCTAGAGTTAATAATATTCTTGTACACTGTATTTTGGCACTTCTGTATACTCTAATATTCTAATCGGAATTACTACTATTTTACACGACTGTTATTTAGAACTAATACTTTTAATGTAATGTTAACTATTCCCGATTGAAGATAAAATGGATTCAATAAAACAGTCTTCTTTTAACCTACGAATGTAACAGATACGAAAGACGAATGAGCATTCCAAGAGCATCGATCGGGTGTTGCGTGAAGAAGGCGAGCGTAGCGCATCAGAGGTGAAGTTGCTACTTTTGGGTGCGTCTATTTTTCATATTTGTTGTTTATTTATATTTTTTTGCAAAACATTTCAAAATTAGTATATCTTTAGATTTGAAGTTTATTGGAGAGGGGCATAGAATAACACATACGTAGAAGGTTTTATTCGCTCAATAAATTAAACGTCATAGGTACGATGGAAATTACACAGTGGAGGGTGGAAAATATGGGTTCAATAATACCAGATGGTGGCAATAGTATACAGCGATCCACAAAGGAACAACAACCGCATTCCGTGTTTTTGTGGCAAACTAGTTGTGTTAAATACAATACAAATGAATACCAACGTTAAAAGTCAACAAAAAAGTGCAAAATACATTTAAATTTTTCAGTTCTACACCAAAACGACAGGAAATAGTTAAGTGAACATATTTTGTAACTCCACCTGGTGTATGTAAACATTTCCACAGACCTACCGAGAGAGTTTGAAATGAAACGTCAGATGAGAGAATAAGTTCTTCTATAGTATGTGTTATTCTATGGAGAGGGGATTGTTTTATTTCCTTCTTTGTACAGTTTGTGTTTTTTCTTTATACTTATTTCCCCCGAAAATGTTAAAATTTTTTGTTTTTGATGTGTTGCTTTTGTAAGTAGTTGTATGTTTTTGATGTGTTAACATCTATAGGCTCGAGTAGGGCAATCTATCGAAGTTAACACATGCAAACAACACAGTGTTAGCATCACATACGTGCTGTTGTATATAAATTTTATATTGAAATATTCTATAAAGAGAATAAGACTCGTTTTGCTATTTTACTCAGACTCTCTACATGAGAGCGGAAAAGAGTGCAATAAGTTCTCTATACTATTTTAACAATATTATATCTAATGTTAAAGCAGATGTAAGAAAAAAGAAAGTCCAATAGCAAAAGAGAGAAAGTGCAATAGCAAAAGAGCCTTCAGCGCAAAAACTCTTCTTTTTTTTATTTTCCAATGTAACATTTACTAATATGTTCATAGAAATCGAACAGGTACCGTGTAACAAAAAGGTGTTAACACATTGCCCGTGAGTTCGAATACTCATTGATTTGTTTTCCTCTGTCATTTATTGCAAATTACTCATCTATCAACAATCCATGGATCACGCTAGGTTCGAGAGGATTTATACTATAGTACACATGTTGGTACAAATAAGGGCACTTGTATTATGAGTTAAGTGTACCAAGTTTCAGGAAAAAGCGGGTGTACGTACCTTCGATATTTATTAGAGATCGGCTACATGAGAAATCGGTATGTAAACAGCTTACTAATCAAATACTGCAGCGAATCCACAAAACCGGTGTTGATTCTATGTAGTACAGTGAAGTAAATGAAACGCTTTTTCCTTAAAGCGGAAGGAGTACTGAAAAAACGAATATATTACATACAATTTTGGGATATTTCGCTTAGTTGTCGAGATATCAGGTGATAACCTTCAAAAGAAAACAACAATTGTGCAGAATATCTAATACAAGAGATTTGAATTTCTTACACTGGAAGAATAATGAATGCCTCGTCGCATGGATGAAATATTTTCTTTAATGTTTTTTCGTTGCTACACTGAAAAGTCCCGTATATCCGGCAATTTAGTAGTCACTGCAACGAAAGATTTCATACATGATTTCTTTGAGAATTTTTCATTTCGTTGCTGTAAGAACTGCTTTTCATTCCTACAACAATCTTATTTTATTTGAATTTTGTAGTAAAATGGGTTAAAAATTAAAAAAAAGTAAGTGCATGAGATTTAAACTATTGATATTTGGTTTATCTCTTACTTTTTGTAGTTTATTTTTATTATTCATTTATTTTGGAGGTTTGCCAATATTTATAGTTTGGTGTTCCTAAAAAATAAATAAATGGTTTCCCATTACATCCCATGAAGGGACAGGGGAGAGCTTCTCACAATCACTGAGCTGTGCGCTTACTAACCAAATAAGTTAAATAAAACAAACAAAAACCAGCAAATTCCTATGTATTTACAATATTGAAAGTTTTGATACTTTTAATTGATTAATTAAAAAAGTATACTAAAAGCATACGTACTTCCAACTTCATTACTAGATGTTTACACATCTCCCCTGTGATCGGATTCACATTAATTTTTTTTTTAAGGTGGCCAGAGCGGGGTTCGAGCCCAGGATCTCATGGACAAGAGGCGCGCACACTAACCATTTCCTAATCTATCAAATTTAAAAAAGTACAAAAACAAATTACGTGTGAATTCGACATAAGAGAAACACCTACACAAGAAAAAAGTTCAAATCAGCTGTTTTAACGAGTTTACCTAATTCTACCATCGGAGAGAGAATTACGAATTTTCGAAATCAGCTGTTGTGCTTTATGACTAGTGTATTCAAAAAACCGGGTTTTCAAAAATGTCGGTTTTCCTAAAAAATAAATAAATGGTTTCCCATTACATCCCATGAAGGGATGTATCTGAGCTGTGCGCTTTCCAGTTTTCACTCACTGATTGGGACCTACAGTTTTACCCCGATTCCGAACGGTATTTTGAGGAGCATTTTCATGGCTATATACTCGATAGTGTCGCCATCACTATGCGAGGTCACCGCCGCCGAAAAATTTTTGATGTGTAAACATCTATACGCTGGGGGTAAAAATCTTTTTCACAATACAATCACAAATTTAGAGTAAGATGTGCGATGTAATCGTTAACCAATCAAATCGGTGTGAGCTATGTATGCGTGTATTAGTGTAATCATACGCTGCATACAATATACTCAACACCGTCTAGTGTGCAATAGTAGCGCCTAATTTGCACTAATTGTCGTACATTATGTTATCGTAGGCAAATGAAAACAAATAAATAAAATGAATACAAAAACATTTAACTTTTAAAAATATTTTTTGCACTTTTAATAAGAAATTTACTAAAACAAAGCAAAATAAGGAAAACTAAAAACTAAACTTGTCAAATATAAGGAATACTAAAAACTAAAAGTTTTCTTCATCTTTGAGATTGTCATTCATACTTAACAGCTGCATATAAGCACCATCTAGTGTGCAATAGTAGCTACTAATTTTCGAAAACCATTGCTGTAAAATAACATTACATTTCAGTAAACAGCCGATTAATAACTTGTCAACCGCAACAAATACAAAATAAAAAAAAATATTTTACAAAACACCAAAAAAATTATAACTCAGAACATAAAACAACACAAAGTGTATCAAAGCTGAATGGAGGTAATGTTATTTCTAATAAAATTTCTATTAGATTCCAATATAAATTAAGATTATAACATATCTTCATTACGTACTGTTGCCTTACACTGAAACTGGTGCACGACAATTGGGTAACAATCTCCATCTCATGCCAATTATTATGGGTGGAGATTTTAATACAAATTGTGCAAACCCACAGTCGCAAGCTTTATCAAAATTTTTATTTGACGTTTTCCACTTGCATATGAGCAATTCTCCACAAACCCCCACAGCTAACAATTCCACTACTATAGATGCAGTTTTCCATAGATTTTTAAATACAATCGAGTCAAAAATTTATATATCTTATTCTGGTTACCATAACCCAATATTAACTATTTGTACTTAAGGCATTTACCATAGATGGGCACTTTGCAGTACTACTACAATCTCAGTAAAAATAATTCTTTAACTAGTAAATTTTTACTGATTACTAAAATTTTTTTCAACAATTTTTATAAAGTGCCTACATGATCATGATGAGGTGCATTGAATTTTCAGTAATCAGTAATGCCCGATTACTGATTATTATGAATACGGCCCTATGATTTGACTGGTAATGCAAATTAAATTTCATTATCAGTAAAATTTTACTGAATTTTTTCAGTAATCAGTAAATTTACTGCTTACTGTAATTTTTAATGCAGTACATATATACTGCAGTGTGCCCATTTACTAACCAAATAAGTTAAATAAAACAAACAAAAACCAGCAAATTCCTATGTATTTACAATATTGAAAGTTTTGATACTTTTAATTGATTAATTAAAAAAATATACTAAAAGCATACGTACTTCCAACTTCATTACTAGATGTTTACACATCTCCCCTGTGATCGGACTCACATTAATTTTTTTTTTTTAAGGTGGCCAGAGCGGGGTTCGAACCCAGGATCTCATGGACAAGAGGCGCGCACACTAACCATTTCCTAATCTATCAAATTTAAAAAAGTACAAAAACAAATTACGTGTGAATTCGACATAAGAGAAACACCTACACAAGAAAAAAGTTCAAATCAGCTGTTTTAACGAGTTTACCTAATTCTACCATCGGAGAGAGAATTACGAATTTTCGAAATCAGCTGTTGTGCTTTATGACTAGTGTATTCAAAAAACCGGGTTTCAAAAATGTCGGTTTTCGGTTTCTTCGAATATTTCGATATCGGCGAAACCGGTTTTCGGTTGTAAAATTTGGAATTTAATTTCAGAAAAAACAACCCATTCACGTCCCGCAATACACCTGAAGCAAAAACGAAATGCAATTTTCCATTTTGGAAAATTCTAATATATGTACATAAGTGGGTTACATTTTAAAAATTGTAAGAATGGTGAAATGTAGCATATGTCAGTTGGTATTTGTGTGCATCAAAAGTTTTGAAGAAAAACGTTTGAATTATGCAATATCTGCAGGCTACATTAAATGTGAAAGCAGAAAACGTACGTGTTTGCTCTTTAAAACAGCTGCTATACAAATTTGAGAAGTTAGAATAAATGGGATTTATAGACGAGGTAATTGCCGATATAGCGCATCTAAAAATACCCTGAAAAAATTGTAGTGGGCACCTGCATTCGGGACGGAAACTCAATTGCATAAACTTTTCGGCATGAAGCAAAGATTAAATGTATTTTGGTTTGTTGCTACTCATTGATCCTTTTTTACTTATAGGTCATTATCCAAGTTCCACATAAATGTGTATCGAAATCCTAAAAGTTTGAGATACTTTTGGATTTTCGATACACCTTAAAGTGCGACGCCAATTTTTAACACAATGGCCTTCTATAAGTTTGAAACAAGAAGATTAATGAGTTGTAACATTAAAAATATGTTCCCCTTATTATTCCACGTACAACCATATTTATTTTAAATTCTCAAAATTTAAAAGAAAAATAAGACATTAAATGCCAAGTCAAAAACAGGGCCTATATGACAAGAAATTAAACTCATAATAATTGTTTTATAGTTAAATTTTAAACAGTGAATATTTTTATGGATTTTTTGGAGTTCAACTGTTATTATATATTATTTATTGATGTATAGTGGACATGGGACTGTCCATGGAGGTGGAAAGTTTCTGATAGCCATTCACTTGGGAGTGGCCAGAAATGATTCCTTCATTGGGCAGTCCAAGCAGCTCACTACTTCCACGCAGTATGTCCTGGGCAATGGCTTTATCGGAAACCTCCGTTAGCTAGCTAGAGTGAGAAGGCGAAAATAAATGAGCAGCCTGATTTCGTTATGCGATCACTGATGTGTCTCAGGCTTAGTAGGTGACTGATGTCACTGAAGCTCATCAAGCTATCGGGCATATTCTTTTGTCCTTTAGAAGGCGGATGAGCCAAACATAAACGAAGAAAATCCAGGTTCGACATATTGCATCCTGGTCAGCGTCTGAGTGAAAATACTAAAACGAAACGGAAAACATAAACAACCCCTATTTGTTGACGACGAATGTAAGAACTCTATGTAGATCCGGTGCAAGTATCCAATTGGCAGATGTCTTCGAAAGTTATGAGGCTGACATTACCGCAATCCGGGAAATGCGATGGACAGGACATGGCTGCACAAGGACATGGCTCCCCATGGCACAAGAAATTGCCAAAAACATGAATTTGGTTGCTGATTTGTAGTTGGCAAAAGACTGCGACATCTAGTCTCTAGGTTCAATCCTGTGAGTGAACGTATAGCCACAATCCGCATAAAAGCGAAATATTTTTATATTTCCCTAATTTGTGTGTATGCCCCGACAGAAGAGAAAGATGATGATGCCAAAGACATATTCTATGAGCTCCCAGAGGAAACGTATGACCGCTGCCCTGGCCACGACATTAAGTTTGTACTAGGAGATTTTAATGCCAAAGTAGGCAGGGAGAATGTGTTTCATCCAACTATTGGCAATTTCAGTCTACATGCTGACAGTTCCGAAAACGGTATGAGACTGATTGACTTTGCCGCGGCAAAAACATGTTCATTAGTGGTACACGATTTGAACATAAAGACATCAACGACCGAAGAACCAAATTGATCACGTGGTAATTGATGAAAGGCCTTCATCCAGTGTTATGGACGTACGAGTGATCAGAGGAGCGAACATTGATTCTGATCATTACCTGGTATCACCAAAGGTTCGCACAAGATTAGGTAGAGGGAAAATCGTACGAAACCAGACGCAGAGGAAGCTGGACATCGGAAAGCTGCAATTACCAGAGGTAGCCACAGCCTACTCAAGGAAGCTCTCGCAAGTTTTGGCACAGAACCCACCCCCTCCCGATAAAGATCCTGAAGCGCAGAGGAATCCCATTTCCGACTCTATAAAAACTGCCGCAACAACCGCACGCATGGCAATGCTTCAGTCAATTGCAGCGCGAGCTGCGACTGAGCGGTATAGGGAGAAGGGAAAGGAGGTAAACCGTCTCTTTAGGCGCAAGAAACGGCAGTGGAGAAAACTCGAGAGTGCCAACTACCGTGGAATAAGCCTTTTACCCATAGCATATAAGGTTCTATCAAGCATAATGTGCTAAAGACTAAAACCGATTATCGCTAACCTGATTAGAACATACCAGTGTGGCTTTAGGCCTGGAAAATCGACAACCGATCAGATTTTCACGTTATAAGGCGGCCTTCGATAGCCCGATACGGGGGAAACTCTACGAAGCAATGTCTGAGCTTGGTATTCCTGCAAAACTCATACGCCTTTGCAGGATGACCCTGACGAACACCAAATCCGCAGTGAAAGTTGGTAAGGATCTTACCGAACCTTTTGAAACTAAGCGAGGCCTCAGACAAGGTGACACCCTATCGTGCGATCTCTTTAACATATTAATAGAGATTATTCTGAGAAAAGCTGCTGTCAACATGAATAAACCCATCAGCAGCAAGTCATATGCTGCTCGCGTATGCTCATGATATAGATATCATTGGACGCACAATTAGAGAAGTTACTGCGGTGTTTTCGAGAATTGAGGAGTCAGGAAGTGGGTCTGACGGTAAATGAGGACTAGACAAGATTAATGGTTTCAACGAACAGGGCCTCCACGCGATTAAACCAAAGCGTGTACGTTGATAACCGTTATAACTTCGAGGTAGTGGACGAATTTATATACCTCGGATCTGCCGTAAACAAAAACAACGTCAGCCTTGAGATCAAGCGGAGAATTGTGCTTGCGAATATATGTTATTTTGGGCTAAGCAAGCACTTTAGAGATAAAGCCCTCTCTCGAATAACAAAAGTCCAATTATACCAGGCTCTCATACAACCTGTCCTTGCTTTATGGCGCAGAATCCTGGGTATTATCGCAAGCAGACGAAACATCTGTAGGAGTCTTCGAGAGAAAAATACTCCGAAAAATTTATGGCCCTATAGTGCACAACTGCGAGTATGGGCGACGCATGAACCATGAGCTGTATCAGCTATATCCCGACATTGACATAGTTAGGCGGATCAAAAAAACACGATTGCGCTGGCTAGGCCATGTCAGTAGAATGGATGAAGACGAACCAGCATGAAGGGTTTTCGAAACCGACCTCGAAGGAAGACGAAAAATAGGAAGACCAAGACTCCGCTGGAAGGATCAGGTTGACGAATCCCTGCGTACACTTGGTATTGCCAACAGGAAAGATAAGGCAAAAGATCCAACTGGTTGGCGAAATATGTTATCTTCGTTTTGTAAGGTCCCTGACCCCTCGGGATTGTTCGTGACCGGATAAGTAAGTGTTAATCGATGGCTACAAATGAAAAGGTCGTATCTTGTTTTTATGCGAAATGGAGTTTTTTTAATATTCTGGCAGGGGTCTCCAAATATACCTTTCGAACAAGAAATATTTTTTATTGTTAACAAATAATTTGTTTTACTAAAAAAAACTGTGTTTAAAAACAAATAATGTGACAATCGCTCCGATTTTATTCAGTTGTGTCCTTCTCCTGTAAAGTAACAACAAAATTGAGATGTCTTTTCTATATTAAGCCATCGTAATGTAATATGCATGCATAAAACGTAGAATATGCTCCTATGCTTGTGTATCATTCTTTATAGAATATTGTAAACACAACTTATCGAATTCAACTGATTTTTTGTCAAAATTTTTTACAAATTCACTCTTGGGATAGAATTGTCTCAACTGTTCCCAATAGCGCTGTATGGATTCTTGTGATTTTCCAGTCAAGTGAGTCAAAACCACCATATTCATCAATGTGTCGTAATCATTGTGTTTCTTGGTCAACGCTTCCCTCAATACAGACTCTGCTTCCTCGTACCTACCCAAACCCAAGTGGGCAACAGCTTGACCATTCAAAAGTAGGGGAGTTGGTTTATATTTCTCACAAAACTCCTGGTAAATATAGGAAGCTTCTTCCATGGACTCGGTACCCAAACACAAGGCAACCCAAGCCTGGGCCAATTGGGTTAAAGTATGATCATCAGAGATTTCTTGCATTTTGGTTACCAACTGTTTCGCTAAGTCGATGCGGTTTAATCTCAGTAAACACTGGACCGATAGTGCCATGGACTCAAAATTGTTTGAACCATGTAAGATTTTCAGGGCATTTTCAAACTGTTGATCATAGCAATAAACAATAGCGGTGGAGACATGCCAGATGTTGCCCTCATCTTCTTCCGCTGCCAACTTATCGGTCAATTTGTTCAGAATATCTTCGATTTGATCAGGATGTTCAAACGCTTCATTGATGTAACGCAGAGCCATCAAGGAAGTGTTATTGTTCTCCTTAATGTCATTGGGAATTAAGCGGCCCGAATCCATGGCCAAATAAGACAAATACATGTAGGAAAGAAGCTCAGATCCAGCTGTGCCTTGCTCTGGCAATACAAAATTCACAGAACCCATAAAATTACCAATATAGTATTCATTTCGGGCGTAAAAAAGCAAAGAGTTATTATCTTCTTCTTGGGCAATTTTACTCATGTTGTGTATTAGTGGAAACTGAGAATAGAAAATTTGTGTAGTTATTAACAGGGAACGGCAATATTTTTAAATTATTACCTGCTTATGTTGTAAAAAGTATATATTGCTCAGTTTTCATTCTTTAAATGACGTGTTAAATGTCAGCAATTTCGTGGAGTGTGTTCAATAACTGCGTTCGCCTGGTCCAAGGTACAATAATATCTACGTGGTAATAGCAGCATGCGTTGTTGTAGTTGGGGGCAGCAACAATAGCATTTGGTTTCTATTATATTCGCTTCAGTTGTCAAACTACACAAATCCATATCAACTAGAGGTTTTCGGTTGTTTCGAAAGCGACGTTTCGGTTTATATAACTTAAATTTTTTATTATAAAATATTCTCAAAAAATCTTAATTTCCACAGAAAAAACGAATGTAGTTAAATTTAAAATGTTTTTTGAGATTCCTTCAAAAATGCTCCATAGACTATAAATTTAATATTTATTAGAAAAACTCTCATTTAACTTGAATTTGTATTGGCAACACTTAAATAATGTTAACTTTTTAAAAATTTCCCATATATTTGCAATTTGCAAAAGAAATATCTTAATTTGTCAGAATTTAAAATTCAGGAACAAGTCCAGTTGGGCCCAAAATTCCGATTTTTTTTCTTTTTTTGGGGTCGTAAAACACGCTATTTTAAGCTAAAATGTTAAAAAAAAGTTTGTCGGAAACCGATATGTTCGGAGTTATGGGCCTCCAAAGTTCGGATATATGGGGGGTATTACGCTTAGAAAATTGCCTTTAGTGATTGGTTTGGTCGCTGTTTTGTATAACACAGGTCAAAATAATTGATAAATATTAAATGCAAATTTCGATATCTTGCTTAGTTATCGAGATATCGGATAAAAAAATCTTTTTTTAAAAACACCAAAATTAAAGAAAAAGAAAGAATGTGAGAAAATGGGAACTACGTTGCTCGTACCATGTGGTAAACCTTTTTGAAAATCGTTAAATTTATATTCCATCTAGTCCGGCCGAGCTCAAACTGGGGGGTTCAAATTCCCTCTGTACCTTAAGTCGATGTGTGGTAAAATCAGAAAAGAAAAAAATTCTTCGCTTTCACTCTTAATTTCTCGGGATTAGAGGGCTAGAAAGACAAATAAAGTGTCATATATTAGCTGCAGGGCCCACCTTTCTGACGGCATTGTCCAATTAGCACCTTCACACTAGCACTATTCTGAGATAATAGCCTTTTTCCACAAAATTTGTAAAAGGGTATAATATCATGAATTGGCTCGCAATGGGTTAATGAATCGTAGATATAAATACGCAGTTTTAAAGACATATTTATAAGCTTTCCAACGATACCCATATTGTTCCGGCCCGTCCAAAAATGTAGAAGATATTGAAGGTTATATGTTCACACTTTGGGGGCCGTAATACGGGAAATATGGGCCGCCGAAAAAAAAAATGTAACTAATAAATAAAAAGTTGTATCCATTGTAGTAATTTGGTGATATTACGAGAGTTTGGGCTGTGCTGGACATAAGCCAAAATTCTTGGCATGTTTTCTTTCGAAAATTACCTATATTATATTTTCCATAAATAAATAAATAAATGGTTTCATATTACATCCCATGAAGGGACTGGGGAGAACTTCTCACAATCACTGAGCTGTGCGCTTTCCAGTTTTCACTATATTTTCCATATATATGTTTTCTCTCTAAAATTTCCTATATTATATTTTCCATATATTTGAAGCAAGTCACCATAGTATTAACATCATCGTTTGCTCTTGCAAATGGCAATTACTTGATTGCCCACAGAAAACGAAAGGGAAGAGGACACTGTTGTGAACATTTGTTATGCACGCGTACACACATCCATATACATTCATTTATATGGGCTTATGTCTATTATACGGCTTACTCTCCAAAAATTTAAAAAATGTTGCGTCGGGTAGAACAATTTATTTTAAGCAAAAAATGTAATAACAAAATCGGTGCAAATGCATAGTTTAGGTGTTATGGGCCCCAAAATTTCGGATATATGAGAGAGTTATGGCGTTAAGGCACCGTGTTAAGCTATTGATATCATCACATTTTTCAAGTCAAAATAAACTCACTTAGTTATCGAGGCTTGCAACTCCACGGCATTTTTCAGTGGCTCTTTCAGATTTGTGTCAAAGACGATCAAGAATTAGACGAGCCGAAGATGTGCGCAATTTGGCAACCCTCGTACAAGAGGACCAAAAAGTGGTAAGAATTCACTCAAACGCATTTCTCTCGCGTCATATCTTGATTATTTCATACGTTTTGCATAGTTTTTGTAATTTTACTTCAACATGGTTGGAATTTGTATATTTATATACAATAACACTATCAAAAAGCTGCTCGTGTATTGAAATATTCAATAAAGAGAGTAAGAGACAGAGCAGGGAAATGTTAAGGCTTTACTCGTTTTGGTTGTTGGCACTTGTGTTAAGAGAAATTTTGATTGTCTACTTTAGTAAATCCTTTTTGTTTGTGTCAAGACGTATTGAGCCGGTGGTGTTACTACGACAACAAATACAGCAACCCAACACAAAAAATTTTTTTTGGTTTCATTTTCCTGTCAAACCCAACACCATTTACTATACCGACAATAAAAATAAACAAAAAATGCAAACACAAAATACATATGCATATGGCGTTTACATGCCCTCGATCTTTCAAAACCACTCGATAACACGGGGGTTACACGGTCAATTTTTGCCTTTCAAGTTTCATTCCATTCACACTTTTTTACTAATACACTTACACTTTTAAAAATTGAAAGGAACTTGCTTTCAATTTCTCTTTCAAGTCGTGTTTCAATTTTCTTTCAAGAAAACAGCTGATTGCATTTGTTATGAACAGTTTCTCGTTTTCCTTCTTACAAATATTCAGCCGTCATAATTTTTTGATTCCTACTTTTACAAATATTAAAATATTATAAATGATTAAAAATGTTTGGGAGTAGAGGTAATAAATATAATGATGTGTTGCGATTCATAAAGCTGTACAGAAGCCATGAAGTTTTATGGAACATGAATATTGCTTTCAAGTTGCGTGCAGCCTACGTCACAGCTATCAATTCACATGAATTTTGACAAGCAGTATGTGTACAAAACTTGAAACAAAAACTTGAAAGTGTGGCTGCAGCGTAATCGACAAATCACACTATTTTCATGTCACAAATCACTTCAATCGCAGAGTTTTATATACACTTTCAGTATGATACACCCGGTTCCATGATGGAATTATTAGATGGTAGCAGGAGGAATGTGTATGTATTAGTAATACAGAGATCTGTCAAACTCAGTTGATTTTTCAATTTTTTTCTATCTTTCTTTAATTGTACAAACAACTTTTCATTTAATTAACAAAATTAGTGTGGTCAAACTGGATTTAAATCGAATTTCTTGAAATCTGTTAAGTATTTACTAATTAAACAAGCAAATTAGTTAAAATTTGACAGAACTCTGTACAACGACATGAAAAACTAAGATCAGCTGTTCTTATAACACAACCTCATATTTCAACCATGCCCGGTTCAGACAGGGCAAGTTTCCTTTTTTCTCTAGTTTATTGGAGAGAGAGGTGAAAGGAAGAAAACGGGGTACAGACTTGCCCGTACTCTTCTTTCGTTTTGTTTTCTCAACCGCAATTTTTTACGCGAAGTTAGCTGCAGATGACAATTTGACATTGCTTTTCATTTTTTGTTTCGTTCATAAAATTCTGGATAATAAACAAAGTACATAAGTGTTTTGTTTGATGTTGATAGTAAATAAAGGTTCTCCTATGCAATCAATTAATGTCGTTATTATTATTATTAATTCCTTTGACTTAAATGTTTTCCACAAATATAAAAATTTCCCTTCAGAATAAACTTAAACTTGTCCTGTCTGAACCGGGTGATACCATAGATAAAGGAATTAACTAGATATCGCACATGCCTTGGGAAATTTCTTGTTCAATGGTGTCCCTTTTGCTTTTTCCAGAATAAACCGATCAACTGGCTGGCTTCCCAAGTCTTCCCAAAGGGCCTTTCCAAATAAGAACACTGATGCGTTTGATGTTGTTTGCTTTGATTATGTTGTTTATTTGCTTTGGGTTATTGGTTTGTATATGTTGATTTGTTTGTGTTTCGTTTGTTTATTCTCTAAGCACATACATACATTGTAAAAGAAAAAATGATTAAAAATTAAATGAAATTACAATGTTAAAAGATTAAATTAAAGATGGTAAAAATTAAAAAATAAAAAGGCAACACAAAGTCACTTAAAAATACGACTCACTTATTTTTTAGTTACAGCAAAAAGGGGCGTAAGTATTTGCCTGAAGGGCCTATTTATATGAACTAGAAGTTCTAAAAAATCTAACTCATACTAACATGAGTGTCAAGAAACGGTGTAAACTTTACACACCGATAATAACAAACAGTTTAAACTACATACAACGATACCAAAAAACAGTTTAAACTTTACACCAAAAAATGACAACAAAATTTAACAATATGGTGTATGCCTTCTTGGCTGGGGATATTTTCACTGGTTGACATTTGCTCAAGCCTTGGCAATTTTGAGGTGACCATCACCGACATCCCCGCCTCCGTGAACTGACCCAGTGGGGGAAGATTCACCTTCATCGCAAGTGACATCCAAAATGGCAAGCTTTGATACGGGCCTTCGGTACACCCCTGTGCTGGTTCTGACCTCTGCTGAACGCGACACGCCGTCTTTGCCAGGATGAAGTTCGATGACACGGCCACGCTTCCACTGAGATCTGGGCACATCCACGTCACAAATAAAAACCAGGCACCCTACTGTCAGCGGCTGTGATGGTTGACACCATTTGGTACGACGGGTTAGCTCCGGCAAATACTCTCGTATCCATTGGTGCCACATGCCATTTTTTAGATTTTGCACCACACGCCACTGCTTCCTCAGGCACATTAAACGGGGCTCATATGGTGCTGGCGTCTGAGTAGAGTTGGTACAACCAAGTAAAAAATGGTTTGGAGTCAATGGTTCGGGATCTGCAGGGGTGACAGGTAAATGAGTCAATGGTCTGGAGTTTACCATATTTTCGGCTTCAATTAAAAATGCCTGCAGCGTCTCTAGTCGTGGTGCCTGCTCTTTTAGCATGATGTACAGTGCTTTTTTGATGGACTGTACCAGGCGTTCCCAAACGCCACCTTCACTGGGATTGGCCGGTGTATTGTAGACCCATTTTATGCCCAATGCCGTCACACCTGAAGCGATAGAATTTTGATCAATAAAGGTACTTACACCCTGTAGCTCCTTGGCAATCCCGACAAAATTGGTGCCGTTGTCGCTTCGTATCATAACTGGTACACCTCTTCGATTGATAAAATTCCTGATACAAAGTAGACACGCGTCGCTCGACAGGTCAGTAGCTATTTCCAGGTGGACGGCTCGGACTGAAAGGCATGTAAACAGGGCTACCCATCGCTTTTCTTGTCTACGACGAATTGAAACAGTCACCGGGCCAAAATAATCCAACCCAGTATACGTAAAGGCTCGTACGTATGGGGTAACACGGTCCACGGGCAAAGGAGCCATTTGAGGCTGGCGAGGTTTAGCTCTACGGATGCGGCAGATTTGACACTTTGACTGCACACTATTTAGGAGTTGACGCAGCGATGGCACCCAAAAGCGTTGACGTATTTCGTTGATTGTTGTGGCTGTGTTGATGTGGTAGAATTTTCGGTGATACGACTCCACTAATAGTCGAGTAAATCGATGCTTATTCGGCAAAATGATGGGTCGTCTTGCATCGATAGATAAAAATGTAGCGTTTTCAATGCGACCAGATACGCGCAGCAAACCATCGTCATCAATAGCAGGGTTCAAAGTTTTTAAAACGCTGGTAGCAGAAACAAATCCAATTTTGCACAAGTCGGTTTTCTCATCAGCATACACCTTATCTTGTATATAATGGCACAGATATAGTTCCGCTCTGTTTTCCTCCTCGACAGTCAAATCGCCCTTGACTGGAGCCTTGCCATGTACCTTGCCCTTAAGATTTGTTACATAGCGCCATACCCATGCCATTGTCCTCTTGAGTCTGCAGTAATTAGAAAAACGATCAATATTTGGCACACAATTACGTACCTGGCTCATAATGAGAACTCGATTTTTTGAACGGAGCTCAGATTGGCTGCTGTCTTGACCATGACCCATTTGTTCTTCTGTCGGCCACTCTGACTCTTGCCTCCTCAGAAATGCAGGCCCATTTTTCCATCGCCCGTCCGCATTGTAATTCCTATTGTAATTTGCTCTAGTTGCTTCGTCAGCTGGGTTCTCCGGGCCAGGGCACCACCGCCACTCATTCACCTTGCTTGTCTCCAATATTTCCGATACCCGGTTAGCCACATATTGTTTATACATACAGTGATCCGATCGTATCCACTGTATGACTGTATGGGAATCTGTCCAAAAATAAACATTATTTATTTGTTTTAAATGATTTTTTAAAATAAGATCTTTTAAGCGGACGCCCATTACAGCCGCTTGTAATTCGAGTTTGGGCGTCGTGTGATATCGAGTAGGCGCACAACTCGTCTTTCCCATAACGAAGACAATTTTGACACCAACACAACTTACCACCCGCCAATAAGCCACAACTGCCATAGCCTCCTCACTCGCGTCTGCAAATACGTGTAGATCAACACGACGGCTCATGAAATGTTGATTGTAGCATCGGGGCACAGAAAATTTTAATAATTTTGGCAGCTCCTCCAGCCAGGTCTGCCAATGTCCATAAATTTCTGCCGGCAATTTTTCGTCCCAATCCACACCAGCTTTCCACACTTTTTGCATTAGCACCTTTGACGTCACCATGAAGTCCGAAATGAAGCCAAACGGGTCGTAAATGGACATATTTAACGACAGCATCTCTCGTTTGGTTGGAACTTTTCGGCCCTTTAAAATTTCCGCACTTACTTTGTGCAATTTTAATAAATAACAAAAAACATCTGTTTTTGACAACCAATTTATGCCTAACACCCTCTCGATATCATCAGGGATGAGAAACTCACCACAGTTGTTATCATCAGAAACAGGGTTGCCGTATATGTTTCTTACTCGTTCAGAGTTAGATATTATATTTCGGAGATTAAACCCACCGACCTTGTGAATCCTAATTACGTCCCGAACAACATTAATGGCTTCCTCCTCTGACTGAAAACAATCCACGTAGTCATCCACATAATGGCGCTCGATGATTCCGTGGACAGCCCTGGGCGATTCTTTTAAAAACTTCTCGGCATTATAATTTTTCACATACTGCGCTATGGTGGGTGAACAGGTAGCCCCAAAAATCATGCGCTCCATTCTAAATGTTTCCACCGGCTGATTTTCTTCTCCATTCCTCCATAAGAATCTTTGGCTATCTTGGTCTTCTTTGGCGATGGCAATTTGGTGGAACATTTCCTGGATATCTCCGCATACGGCAATCGGTGCTTCTCTAAATTTGAAAAGAATTGAAATTAATGAATTGTTTATGTCAGGGCCAGGTAAAAGAGCTTTATTTAAAGAAAATTGTTGAACTTCTGCAGCTGCGTCAAAAACAAGGCGTATTCCTTTTTTATTAACGTTTTTGACGCCAAAATGTGGTAAATAAAAAACACGATCAGGTTGCCGTTCTTTTTCAGCCTGCGTCAGCTTTGTGGCGTAGCCCTTATCCAAATAATCTTCAATTTTGGCACAATATTGGATGGCATACTCACTGTCTCTTTTCATTTTTCGCTCAACTGAATTCAACCTGTTTAGAGCCATTTGGTAGGAATCTGGAATTGGCGGCACATTTTCTTTCCACAGAAGTGGGCACTCATATCGGCCATCGATCCTCCTGATATTTTCTTTCAATACTTCCAGGGCTCTTTTATCGTCTTTTGACATCAGCTGTTTCACATTGACTTTTATCCCCAGGGTTTCTACGTCAAAATAGCCCCGCATCATTTGGTTAAGTTCTTCCAGCAGATGGTCTTCCTCAAAATGTCTTCTTATATGTAAAACACGATTTTTACATGTAGATTTATCACCAGGAATTGGTCCATAAATAATTGCACCCAATCTGGTATTTGAAAAAATTGGACCAGAATCTGTCAACAATCGGGGAACATCCAATGGCACTGTTAAAAAGCAATGATTCAGACTCAAAATCAATTTGGGTTGCACATTTGTATAATCCCGCATGGATATTTTGGGAATTTTGTCACAATCACGGGATGACAAAAAATTTGAAATGTGGCAACTCTGTACAGGCAATGATAGATCAGCTGATAAATAAACATTGGCAATGGTGAATTTTCTATCATTCTTACCATTTCCACTCAGTGTTAGATTAATTTTTTCCGTTTTTGTTGTTATCGTGTGTTCGTTCAGCCACTGCAGCTCCAAATTTTCGGGTTCTCCGCGTATTCCGAGTTCGCGTGCGATATTACTGTCCAACATGGACACGTTGGCTCCGTCGTCGACAAACGCGTACGTTCTTATGGTTTTGTGTTTTCCATACAGTGTTACGGGCAATATCTGAAATAAAACACTGTCGGTACCGGCGGCTGCGTGACAATTTCGACGTTCGGATTGTGGTGGCTGAGAAATATTTCTGGTCGTATTTCGGGGTTGCGTGTGTGTTGTGGTCGACTGTCGTGCTGGTGCGTTTGATTCTGTGGATGACGTCGTGATAATGGTGTTGTGGAGCAACTTGTGGTGCGGTTTCGGGCAATCGTTCACGCCACATTTGCTCTTGGAGTAACACATTTTCAGTTGGTGGCCTCTTTTCAGGCAACAGAAACAAGCTTTGACTTGTTTTATCTTATTCCATCGATCGTCCACAGTCATCTGTAAAAAATTCGGGCAATATTTTATACTGGTGCACTCACCTTGGCAGATATCACAACTGGTGTCGACGGCGACGCCTACACAGGCATACTTGCGGCTGTTGTGTGGATTGGGAACATGCTGGCGGCGGCTGGATGCGGTGGATGTTGATGGAAGAGAATCGTGGACAATATTGGCAAGACGGCGCAAAACTGCTAGCCAATCGCTGAAGTCGATGACCGTGGCAGGGCGCTCCAGCAGAAGCGACTTTTCGGCCCACTGCATTTGACGGTTTATCGGTAATTTAGAGACCAACTCACTCAGTAGCGACGGATTGGACAAATGGTGCTCACCTCGTACGTTTTTCAAAAAAGTGGCCATATTTGAAATTTTGTTGGCGAAATTGACGAGGGCCTCCAAATTATCATTGCATAGCGGTGGGATTGCTCGGACCTTTTCGATTTGGCTTCTTATAAGTTGTTCAGGGCGGCCAAATGTCTCTTGTAGAATCTCCAATATGGCAGCGACGTTGGCAGAGCTGGACAGCAGTGACTCAACTGTCTCACGGGCTTTACCCTTTACCGATTCCCTGAGGCGCATGATATTGTGGAGGTTGGAGTATCCAAATTCCGACGTTGTACTTTCAAAGGCTTCAAAAAATGTCTGCCACTCTTCGGGAAGGCCTGTAAAAAGAGGAAGTTGATAAATTTTCTTGTGCGGATTCATGTAAGAGCTTTGAGAATATGGTGTTTGTCCTGAAACTTCCGTTGTCCTTGAAAATGTTGGCGGATGCAACAATGGCGATGGCTGTGGCGGTGTCGGCGGTGGCAAAGATGGCGTTGGCGGTGGCCAAGATGGCGTTGGCGGTGGTAAAGGTGGCGTTGGTTGTATAAACAATGGCGGCGGCTGTTGCAATGACGTTGGTGGTGGCTGCGATGGTAACGCTGGCTGAGCATTGGCGAGCTGTGTTTGCATCTGCTGTGTCGTGTTCAGAAATTGGGCTTGCATGGCACGCGTTGAGGTTAGGAACTCCGTCTGCATTGCTTGCATTTGCCGTTGAAGCTGTTCCATCTGGCGTCGAAACTCACCAATTTCATTTGCTGCTTTTGTAGTTGTTGCTGGAGAATTATTGGCGGAATTCTTCGGAAGCGGCGTTGCAGTAGGCGGCATATGAGATGCGGGCGGCATTTTCGGAGCTGGCTGTATCTGAGGAGCGGGCGGATCTGTCATCTTGGCGGAAGTCGTACTACTCCCGGGCTGCATCTGGTACTCACGATTTGGCGTATCTTTTGATGGCGAATGTTGTGTAGGCATTTCAGTTAAAAAACTTTCAAAACGGGCTGGTGGAATTCCTTGAGTTCGTCTGCTGCTTGTTCTTCTCGGCTGATCTTGGTTTTGTGACATAAAAAACCGACAGGATCACAAAAAACAGGTAAGTAGACAAAACAATATCCACAATATTTAATGCAAATTTGGCAAAAATTTCGTGGCAGAAAAAAATTGCATTAAATTTTCAACATAAATGTCCGTCCGACGACAAACAGTAACTTTGACATAAATTTGACGAAAAAAGTTACAACATATAACACAAATTTGCCAAATAAAGAATAAAATTGTCCCTTTTGCTTTTTCCAGAATAAACCGATCAACTGGCTGGCTTCCCAAGTCTTCCCAAAGGGCCTTTCCAAATAAGAACACTGATGCGTTTGATGTTGTTTGCTTTGATTATGTTGTTTATTTGCTTTGGGTTATTGGTTTGTATATGTTGATTTGTTTGTGTTTCGTTTGTTTATTCTCTAAGCACATACATACATTGTAAAAGAAAAAATGATTAAAAATTAAATGAAATTACAATGTTAAAAGATTAAATTAAAGATGGTAAAAATTAAAAAATAAAAAGGCAACACAAAGTCACTTAAAAATACGACTCACTTATTTTTTAGTTACAGCAAAAAGGGGCGTAAGTATTTGCCTGAAGGGCCTATTTATATGAACTAGAAGTTCTAAAAAATCTAACTCATACTAACATGAGTGTCAAGAAACGGTGTAAACTTTACACACCGATAATAACAAACAGTTTAAACTACATACAACGATACCAAAAAACAGTTTAAACTTTACACCAAAAAATGACAACAAAATTTAACAATATGGTGTATGCCTTCTTGGCTGGGGATATTTTCACTGGTTGACATTTGCTCAAGCCTTGGCAATTTTGAGGTGACCATCACCGACAAATGGGATATTTTGTAGATGGAGCTGGATGCAATAATTACAACGTTTGATTCCAAACAAAATATACCTTGCAAGTTTTGTGGTCCGTTGCTCTCAAATTCAACAGAAACGAACACCAAAAATAACAGTAAACAAAAAGATACAATCAAAATAACCAAATTTTAACTTGGAAGTGGGGAATACAACGACATGAAAAAAACTAAATTAGTTGTTTGAATAGCACAACCTGGAAAATGATTCTATTTTTGTATTGAAAAAATGTCCCACACTGTTGAATAAACGTCAGTGAATGTTATGAGAAACGTCAATGAAAGGTACAAAACGACAACACAGCATCTAGTGGCAGTACTTGACAACGCCTGTGGGATATCTACTTATTTCCTTTATCTATGGTGATACTGTGAAAAGGAAATGTAATGGAAATTTACTTCACTGAACAAGTACATTAATGTTAACACATACAAACGTGATTGATATAAGAGGTAGTGTTATAAGATCTCCTGATTTTACTTTATTACTTTAATACTTATGAAATTTCAAGAAATTCTAAATATATTCCACACAGAATTTAATTAAAGAAAGTAATTTTTACACATAAAGAAAGAAAGAAATAGAAAAAATTGCTGACTTTGACAGAATTGTCTGATGCTAATACATACATATCCTCCTGCTGCCACCTGGTATATTTCCATTATGGCATAATGAAATACAAAAATGTCGAAACTAAACCGAGTAAAACTGCATGTGATCACCTTTGGCATGATAACGGAGTGCATGTATCCGCTTGCTAGGCTTATTGCTTGCTTGCTAGGCCGTCGGTGGTGCAATGGTTAGTGTGCGCGGCTCTTGTACAAGAGATCCTGGGTTCGCTCTAACCACCTTAAAATTTCTTTCGGTGGCGGTCACCTCGCATAGTGACGGCGACACTATCGAGTATATAGCCATGAAAAAGTTTCTCAAAATACCGTTCGGAATCGGTGTAAAACTGTAGGTCCCAATCATTGAGTGAAAACTGGAAAGTGCACAGCTCAGTGATTGTGAGAAGTTCTCCCCGGTCCCTTCATGAGATGTAATGGAAAACCATATATTTTTTAGTAACAAAAACGCCAAACTAGCGATAATTTATTTTAATATATATAATCGTCTTGCTCTAAAGCATGGTTTGTAGTTAAGCACCCTGGAGACGATCAAATAATTCCATCCACGCTTTAAGTGTGTGGGTGCAATCGGCTTTCATCGGCTACACGTACGCGTTGTCGGCAATGATTGATGAAAATCAAAAAATTTTGATTTTTTAATTTGATGACGTATTATTTGATCGTCTCGCAGTATGATTGACCACGCCAAGCTCCGTTATGTTGTGAAAGCCGCCATGGACAAGTTCGCGGATGACAAAAAGTAGTAGACTTCAACTCTTCTAAAAGATTTTCATGAGTAAACCTATTCCGCAGTTTATTTATTTACCTACATTTTTGTTTTTTCTTCTTTTTTAATAAAATTTCTGTAGAAGCTAACAAAAGTAAATCATCATCCGACAACGACATAGTAAACAAACACAACGAACTCAAAAACAAAATGCTGATTGACGTATTTATTTGAACGTTTGCGGGCAAGACACGAGCGCACCACACTCACGCATAGACACTGATAATTGGAATTATTTGATCGTTTCCAGGGCGCTTTATTCTTGAAAATGTTTATATTTTTCCGTTTAACGATATCCAACACAGTTTTTCAAATTTTTTTCAGACTGGTAATTTTATGCCTGCTTAGACCTTAAATGGAAGCGGTAACTTCAAGTGCCGCTTAGCTCTCCATACAAAATAAGGGATAATCTAAGCAAGCGATGTGACCAAAACAAGCCTATTAATACGGTCTATTGAGAAAACTACATGAAAAAAATTATTCAGCTCTTCTATAGATACAATTAAAATATGTCAATTTGACATTTAAATCAGAAAAATCTTCATACTAAAAACTTTAAAAAAAATCGAGGTTTTCCAGAATAAAAAAATAAATGGTTTCCCATTACATCCCATCAAGGAATTGGGGAGAGCTTCTCACAAACCAGTGAGCTGTGCGCTTTCTAATTTTTCACTCACTGATTGAGACCTACAGTTTAACACCGGTTCCGAACGGTATTTTGACAAGCTTTTTCATGGCTAAGTACTCTACAATTCCGAGAAAAGTCTCACTTTAAAACAAAATACATGTTACCTAAAGATTGTAATATGCAAACACACAGCTGCAGTGATCAACTGTAAAGTAGAGAAAATGGTCAGATGAATCAAAAATTGTCAGATGAATCAAAAATTGTTTGCCGGGTCTCGACAGTATGTACGACGTCGTCCGAATACGAAATACGTCCCCCATGATATTACCAAAACTGTCAAACATGCAGAACCAAATGTAAAGGTGTGGGCATGTGTTTCATATTATGGAGTTGGATCAAAACATTGGTTGAGAACTACCATGGACGGTGGGTTATTCTTATTATATTTTTCTTATGTTTTTGTGAATGGATTGATTCAATGTGAAGCACTTTCATACCTACTAGAACCAGAACTAAGCCAAATATGAAAAAATTTGAGAAAAAAAAACCTTTTTTTGGTTGGCCGCTTCACGTGGAATGCCCCAAATGTAATGCAATTCGAACAGGTAATTGAGTCAGTAGTCGGCTGGTCGATTTTGAGCTTTGTTGTGATTTTGCTTCTTGAGTTTTTTATTGCAGACCGACGGATCTTATCAGCCAAAGTGCGTCTGACAAGATATGGCGCGCCTAATTAGCGCATTGCGAATAAGTTACAACATTTTCTCTTATTTTTTATTTATACTTATAGATATTATAAGTGGTCAAAGCAGGGATTGAACCCACATTCTCATGCACAAGAGCCGCGCACACTACCATTGCACCACCGACTACCAAATACGAGTAATCAATTGAAAATACGATTAATCCTTTTGTTGAGTTACAACACAACTGTCTTCTCTACCTTAGATAGATGAGAACTTCAAACAGCCGTCGAAATGGAAGACGACAAAGTAATTATGTTCCAAAACTAGAATGGGTTTGCGGCCAAGAAAAAACTTTGCTGTCTATTTTATCAGTCAAAGTTTCGTCATGAATATTATAATAAACCATTAACGACAAGTTTTTCAGTCAGCGATCATCTTCGATTCATCGTCAAATTGTAGTTAAACATCGAATTGAGTTTTTCTTTCAATGGTTAGCAATGATTTAGCCACCCTATGTTAGTTGGTTAACCTGTAGTTAGAACCATATGATTTTGACGATCACATTACTGCTTGTCAAAACGAGGAATGTACGATTTTATAAAATATTTGTTTCTGTATTGATGGGCAAATTGCTGCGCCTATATACTTTTTAATATATCTTTGTTAAAATTACTTCGATTTTATGCATTTATTTCGTATTTTCCACAATTCCATTTTGGTTGTCCTTTGTTGATTTTCATTTCATTTATTTCATAATCCTTATACACTAGTATGCAGAATAGAAAATAAAATTGTTTACAAACATCTTGTATAAATAACTTCCCAAAATTAGTTGTTGGGGAACTGAGATCAATATTTTACTACACATTATATAGGCTCTTGTTTCCAACGCCGTCGGTACTCGCCGTTTTCATTAACAAAACTATATATTATACGAAGAATGTGATTTTCATCAGCTTACGGTATGACCTAAGTTTCGGAGCCATATGATAGGACAGATAAAATAAGAGTTTGGTATAGCTTGACTTTTGTCTGTCTGGAGAGGGCTTTGTTCCTAAGCCGCATGCTGAGTCTAAAATATCATCTATTTGCAAGCACAATTCTCCTATTTAGCTCCAGGCTGAGGTTGTTGTCCTTTTTCAGGTTGGAATTTGGAATCTGGTTGGTACATAAATTCATCTACAAATATATATATATGTACAAACATGTATGGTTTCCCAGGAAGGAATGAATTGGGGAGAGATTCTCGCAGCCTTGCTTGTTTTATAGTCACTGATTATGACCTAAAGTTTTTACACCGATTCCGAATGGTATTTTGAGAAGCTTTTTCATGGCTAAATACTCGTTAGTGTCGCCGTCACTATGCGAGGTGACCGCCGCTGAAAAAAATTAAGGTGGTCAGAGCAGGGATCGAACCCAGGGTCTCATGTACAAGAGACACGCACGCTACCCATTGCACCACAGGCGGCCATAGAATATCCCCATAAATCCCATTTCTTATGATACTAATATTGTATACATTCGGCCTTATTCATAAAATGTTATGAGAGGTTTGAGAGACGAGTTATCATACAATGAACGTCTTTCAAATCTCTCACATCTTTTTATGAGTAAGTCCAATTGTCTTTAGCTAAAGTAAAAATTTCGTTGAAAATATTAAAAGAAAACCTTTTTAAAAACGGCACAGATCTTAAAGCTGGATTCGAAGTATTTTGGGAATGATCAGACAACAAGCCAAAGTACATATTGAGGGGTGGTCAAAAACACTTTCCCCACGGTACAATGTGAGTCGGTCTAACGTACATCTCATGGCAACGAAAATTTCATAAAAGCTAAATACTGGGGTACAGATAAAGAAAATAACTAGGTATATAGCAAAGACGATCAAGAATTTGACAACCAGAAGATGTGCGTAATTAGGCAACCCTTGTAACAGGGAACAAAAACGATGTACAAATTGACAGTCAAAATTTCTCTTCACTCAAATGCCAACAAACACAATGAGTGAAACCCTAGTCATTCTCTGTTCTATCTCTCTTACTCTCTTCATTGAGAGTTGATATAAGTCGATGCATATGGGCTAGTAGTCCTTCGCCACCTGCCTTAAAAAGTTCAGCGCGTAACCCACCCCCACCAGCGGCTTTATTATTCTTAAGCCGGGAGATCGCTGTTCTAATCTCGCCTGGTTTAGAGGGGGGGGGGGGGGTACAATCTACACTGTCTTCCACTATCATTACCTCTTGATCTTCAGCGGAAGAATCTGAGTGGAGTAGTGGTCCTTTCAACACGCACTCCATTAATCGCTCAAAGATAGATGAAGCGTTACAGAGTCCAAATGACATTACTTTGAACTGCCACTGACCATCCTCTACATTGAATGCATTTTTCTCCTTGCCTTTTCGCTGATTTATATTTGACAATAACCTCTTTGCAAGTCCAGGGTGGAGAACAATTTTGCTCCTGACAGCGTATCCAATGTTCCGTGACAATTTGCAACTGAAAGCAAATCGTTTGCTGTTAAGTGACTCAACCGATTATTATTCTGTTTTGGAACAAAAATGTGAGGTAGTTTATTTATTTACTTATTTCGTCTATGGATACAATTTTATCCTTACAGACTAGCATCTTAAAATCTAAAAATTATATGTGACCTGGTTTACGAAAAGGGAGCTTACGTGCGAAAACTAGTTTTCTGTGAAAAAGCTGTTAAAAGTAAGCAACTCGTTTCGTTTCTCTACATTTTTCTTTCTCTACATTTTTAGTACACTTCTAAGCAAGTTAGGATTTTCTGCTTTTCACCACGTGAAAAAGCATCTCATCTTCCATCCGAATCAACCAAAAAGTGGAAATTGATTTTTTGACACCTAAGCCCCCTTTCCGTAGACCAGCTCACATATAATAAAAATTACTTTAATAAATTATTTGAAATAATTTTAAAATGATGATGTGGCAAACTTAGATCTAATTGTTTAGAGTATTCATTGAATAATCTGAGGGCTTTAGTTAACGGTTCATTTAAAGCGTAATCGGTTCTATGTAAATCTATATGAAAAAATTTTACATTATTTCTAAGCCTTCTGGAAGGTACATTAATCTTTATAACTTCCAGCAAATCCTGACAATCACCAAATCCCCAAATAATCCCATGCAAGAAATTAATTGACAACACATTTCTTCTAACCTCTAAAGTTTTCATACCAATTAAGATACATTTATCCGGATATGATGGAATCAAGCTCGAATGAACTGGTGTAGAAAAATTCAAAAATGAAAGAGCAAATTTTATAAACTTTTTTTGAATTCTTTCTACACGGTTAATGTGAACTTTCGCCGTAGGCGCCCATATAAACGTAGCGTATTCCAACTTAGACCTTACAAACGCAATAAATAATGTTTTTTTTTGGTGTAATGGTCAAAGCATTTTTCACAATTACGACGAATAAAATCCAACATTGAATATGCTTTAGGAATTATATAGTTCAAATGATTATTAAAAGACAGTTTAACATCAAAAACAACTCCTAAATCTACAATTTCATCAACTGCTGATAAAGTACAGCCCTTAATTTTGTATTTGGACATTAAAATATTACGGCGTCTATGGTACGTCAAAGAATAGCATTTATTAACATCAAAAGGCATACTATTTCTAGCTGACCAAGAGATAACCCTATCCAAATCCTCTTGAAAATTAGAGATATCATTAAGTGTCGAAATCAGTTTAAACATTTTTAAATCATCAGCGTATAAAAGAAACTGGGAATATTTAAAACAAGAAGTTATATCATTAACGAAAATATTAAATAAAAGAGGACCTAGAATACTACCATGTGGTATTCCGGACGAAGGAATGAAGGTATCAGAATGAAACCCATCAATAGATACAACGGAGCATCTGCCAGTTAAATAATAGCGAAACCAGCTCAACATCTGCGAATGGAAGCCAATTTTGGAAAGCTTTAATAACAGAATATTATGCGGTACACGGTCAAATGCCTTAGCAAAATCTGTGCAAATAGTATCAACTTGCAATCTTCTTTCAAAAGACGATATACAAAATTGTGTGAATACAGCTAAATTAGAAGCTGTAGATCTACCAGGCATTAATCCATGTTGGTTAATAGAAATAAACCGCCGAAAAGTTTATCATAAACAATATGCTCGAAAACTTTGGCTACATTAGTCAACTTAGAAATCGGTCTGTAATTGCAAACATTATTTTTATTACCAGATTTATGAACTGGTAAAACGGATGTGTATTTCCATCTTTGTATAAAATAACCTGACGCCAAAAATATTAAACCAAGCAGTTTATTATGACTATTATAAATTGAGTTTATTTGCAACAAATCTAGACTAAAAAATGAATCAATTAGATTTATCTCGAAAGATCTATTAACCTTACTAGGAAGAAATGAATTTGAGTTAGGTACTTCAGACCAAGATACGTCACTCAGATTAAAATCACCTAGTACGCATAATCTATCATCCGCACCAATATGATTGTACAACTCTACAATATTAGAGACATGAGCATTATATATTTCATCAGCACTCCTGGGAGGTATATAAGATACACAAATAAACAACTCAGAATTAAGCAACTTAACAGAAATACACAACTGGTCCAGAAGTGTATCCATGTTAATTAATGAAATAGATTTGCAAAATAAAGATTTCTTGACTGCAATAAGGACGCCTCCTCCTTTTTCATGACCAGTTCTCACCGCATCCCTATCTTTTCGATAAACTATATATACATACATAGGGATTAAAGAATTTTTCACTATAGAAATCCAAGTTTCAGTAATAACAAAGATATCATAATCAGATTGTAATGTATAAGAACAAAAGAATAATGATTTCGTCCTCATACCCGATGTATTATGGTAGTATATTTTTAACAAATTAGTGCCAGTTGTTAGAGTTTTTGTAGTGGGTTCATAATTTTTGGAAAAAAACGAAAGGACGAATTTTAATGGCAGAATTCCAAAGATTATGATTAAAAAGACCTTCATAATGAGCAGCTGATATTCCAAGTTTGAAATTGACAAATTTTCTTCTTCACCAATTTAAAGCGTACTATTTGCCCTCTATCAATTTGCAGATATTTCATTACATACAATATTATGTTTTCAGACGTTTTGAATGACGACAAGTGCACCCATTTGAATTTCAGTGCCACATCTAGTTCAGAATTATTGGAATGGCCAACCACAACTCTACGCGTTCTAGCAGATTTTTTCCTCCTAGTAACATTATTCCACTCAGAATTTACATTAACAAAATTATCAGCGGCAAAGTTAGCTTTACAGATAGAATGGTTATCAATAACAACACCACCAATAGCGTTAGTATCATCAACCACAATATCATCATCACAATTCACATTATCTTCAATAACAGCAACAGCATCCATCTGACAAATGTTATCAACAGCACACGGAGCAGCAGCATCATTAACAGCAATTGAAGCGACAGAGTTATTAGCAGCATTCTTTTTAGCTTTACCTTTACCACCAGAGAATTGAGCACCCAGAGAAGTTGTTGTTTGTTTAGATTGTACTAGAGAAGGATTAGGCAGATAAGGAAATAAACCAGTATTGACGTCAACATCATAAGCAGCAGCGGCATCATTAACAGCAATTGAAGCGAAAGAGTTATTAGCAGCAGCCTGCTTAGCTTTACCATCAGAGAGTTGAGCGCCAAGAGAAGTTGTTGTTAGTACGGATTGCTCTAGAGAAGGACTAGGCAACTTCTGAAATAAACCGGTATTGTTCATAGGCAAATTAGAGGGAGACGTAGAGATCTGATTATTGTTTTTTGCATTGTTCTCCAAAAATTGTGAGAATAACATTTTGATTTGCTCAATTTCACATGATAAGAGACTTATTTTTTGTATTAATTCCCGCGATGTTTGTAAACAATTGTCGCAATTAAAGACAATATTTTCAAAGTTATTGAGAGCGTTAAATGCACCATCATCTTCTATTTTGGCACATAATTTATGAAACTTGCAGCGGCAGACTTCACAAATAATGCTGCAGTTTTTTTGAATGATTTTGATACACTTCGAACAAGTTATTTTTTCCGATGACATTGCCAACAACCGGTCTTATTGAAAGCAGAACTATTAAAACTGTTCGAAGCCAATAATCGTACAATAGAAATGCAATCACAGAAATTTGTAATGTAGTCGACGAGATTTATCTCGAGAGAGTAAATCCTTTTACCATTTTGTTTTTTCACCAGCCTACAAGTCCAAGCGTACGCAGGAAAGCTGAACACCATTTACGCGTATAAAACAGGAGCCTAAAATACTATCTTTTAAATCGATATCTTTACCAAATCGATACATACCCTTTTGAAAAACTTTGAAAGGGATACAATAACAACATAGAAGGATGTTAAATAGTTTGCTGTGCAGCAAACAATTGCCGCCGTATTTGGGGATAATGGACACTATGAGGTAGGCATTATGCTGACATTCAAACATCCATAACACAACACCAGTCGGAAGATCCACCTGGTACCATAGATACAGGAAATAATAGATATAGCGCGACCATTGTCATCTTTCTTTACTAGGTGCTGTCCTGTACTACTGTCACTTTCATTGAAGTTTCCCATAATTCTCATTGGCGTTTATTCAAAATTGTGGGAAATTTTTGTGAAAGTTTAGTTGTCTTAGATCCTCGTTATGTTTAAAGTTGTAATTTACTTTAAGGCTATAAGAGATTATGCTTTCTCCGGTTAGTGAAAAAAATGTAAATGCCGCGGGTGGGATTCGAACTCACATTCGCTGGACGATCGTTTCGATGTCTGTGAAGCATCATCTTCAGCAGCGTCTAGCGCGTTAAGCCACTGCGGTGTGTATTTACACAAGTCACTAACCGAAGACATTTATTGATTGTGCAGAGTGATTGTTTGTCGCTACTTATACATTGCTTTCCTATTTACACGCACTGATGCAAAGTAATTTAAGCAAGGGAAAAGCAAGGGCAAGTAATTTAAACAAGGGAAATGTGGAAAAATTTAAAAGATTTTACATATTAGCATTTGTTTCTTATATAAACAATTATTTCAAAGCCGTGAGGCCGGTGTTGGGAAACTTCCCCGCCAAAAAATTGTAGCAACTCCAGTGGTCGCACATGACGAAACCGTTAGGGTGTCTGAGGACCGTTAGCACATCTATTAGTTTACTTTATCTATGCCTGCTACTACCAAAAAGGATGTACAAGTAGAGAAGAAAAATCCGGCGCAATTTGGCAACCCTAGTAGAAGGGAACCAAAAAGGCGACGCGATTCACTCAGGGGGTTACAAAAACGATGTACAAGTAGACAGTCAAAATTTCTCTTCACTCAAATGCCAACAAACAAAACGAGTGAAACCCTAATACTTCTCTACTCTCTCTTACTCTCTTCATTGAATATTTCAATACACGAGCAGCTTTTTGATAGTGTTATTGTACATAACTATACAAATTCCAACCATGTTGAAGTAAAATTACATAAACTATGCAAAAAGTATGAAATAAGCAAGATATGACGCGAGAGAGAAATACGTTTGAGTGAACTCCTAGCACTTTTTGGTTATCTTTTACCAGTGTTGCCAAGTTGCGCACATCTTCTGGTCGTCTAATTCTAAATCGTCTTTGGGGGTTACTCAAAAAGGATGTACAGGTAGATAAGAAAAACCCCCTCACATTGGCAACACTAGTAGAAGAGAACCAAAAAAGTCATAACTTGATTATTTCATACGTTTTCCACACTTTATGTAATTTTATTTAAATACAGTTAGAATTTCTACAGTTAAACACAATAACATCATCAGAAAACTGCTCGTGTACTGAAATATTCAACGAAGAGAGTAAGAGAGCGAGCAGAGAAACGCCACACTTCACCCGTTTTATTTGTTGGCATTCCACTCCATGAGTAAATTTTCTTCTCTATACCATAGTTGCTTTATAGAAACCCATAAAGCAACTATGGTATAGAGAAGAAAATTTACTCATGGAGTGGAATGCCACAACTGATCGAAAAGGTACTAGGGAAATGATGTAGAATGACAGACCAAAGAAGAATAGTGTTTATTTATACTAATGACAGCTAAATTATGTTTTATGTTGTTTCCACTGAACGAAAATTCGCATTCCCTTTGATTTACGGCCGTTTTATGTCCAACGAAAGTGTAAAATTGGTAAAATACAGCCGGTTGGAATTTCTATAGTTAGAGGCAATAATATTATCAGAAAATTGCTCGTGTATTGAAATATTCAACGAAGAGACTAAGAGAGAGTGCAGAGAAACGACGCGCTTCTCTCGTTTTCTTTGTTGGCATTCCACTCCATGAGTAAATTTTTTTCTCTATTTAAAATTCTATACTCTTTGTTTTACTCATAAAGCAACTATAGTATAGAGAAGGGAGAGTTTCTCACAGCCAGTGAGCTATGCGCGTTCTAGTTTTACACTCACTGATTGGGATCTACAGTTTTACACCGGTTCCGAACGGTATTTTGAGAAGCTTTTTCATGGCTTAATACTCGATAGTGTCGCCGTCACTAAGCGAGGTGACCGCTGTCGAAAGAAATTTAAGGTCGACTGAGAAGGGATCGAACGCACGTTCTCATGCGCAGCAACCGCGCACGCTACCATTGCTCCACCGACGGCCATGTATTTGATGATGTTACAGTATTTAACTATACAAATTACAAATTGTTTGTATAAAATTACATACAGTATGTAAAAAGTATGAAATAATCAAGATATGACGCGAGATAGAAGTGAATCGTTTGACTGAATTTCCTCGATGAGGGTTGCCACATTGCCGTTGTTTTTCTTCTCAACGTGTGCATCGTTTTTGATTAAAATTACATAAACTATGCAAAAAGTATGAAATAATCAAGATATGACGCGAGAGAGAAATGAGTTTGAGTGAATTTTAGCCACTTTTTGGTTCTCTTTTACGAATTTGCGCACATCTTCTTGTCGTCTATTTCTTGCTTGTCTTTGGCTGCGGTATATCGGCATCACATATTCAGCCTTATTTGAGCGAAATCTAAAAAAATTATTGAGATTCCAGCACTGTCAATATGTAGGCAGAATATCTGCATTTTGTTACTTCCGTACGAAATCCCAAAAACTGCGAAAGCACGGAAAAAATATATGTAAACAAGTTGTTGTCAAAATGAAACGGAATCTAGTCGAATGTAAAAATATGTATGCCTAAACATTTTAGATTTCAAAGGCGAATCTAGAATCTTATAAATGAACATACAAAGTCGTCAAAAATAAGGAGCACGATATCCATAGTCCCTCGATTGGAGAACAATTTTGGGTAGCACGCCCCAAAATAAGATGGAAAAGTTAAATAGAATTTTCTGATAACTCGCTTGGTTATCTAGATACCGAGAATTAATGTTTAGAAAAAACGATTTTTTTTATAATTTTCTGATAATTGTTTAAGAACACCATAAAGAAGTCGAAAATGTCAAACAACACTTTCCGATAACAACCTTAGTTATCAAGTTATTGGGACTTAATGTTTAGAACACTCGATGTATTTTTTTTATCATTGTTTAAGAATACCATAAAAGAAGTCGTAAATATCAATTAATATGTTCTGATAACTCGCTTAGTTATGGAAATACTATCGATTTCCTTTTACAAAAAGTGTGTTCGTTTACCTGCAAATTCTTGCAAATTGTTGATAGTTTTCTGTTCGTTTACTCCAAAAAACCAGCAAAAGATACATTTTGACAGTTCGATGTTACAGAGTTTGCATAAATTTTAGCCAACCAAAATTTGCAAGATAGTTGTAAACAAAGCAAATGAATAATAAATTATCAAAGACAAGTAAGTAGAATCATGTTTTTTTTTTCTTGTTTCTTTAATATTTTATAGCAATTTGTAACTAATATGAATAATATTGATGTGCAGAGTGATTCCGCAAATTCTGGTGAGCCGACGACGTCATCAGTAGTCAACTATGACTTCCCTTCCATTTTTTAATCACAATTACAAAACAAACATAACATTATGACGCGGAAAATAAATGCGTTTGAGTGAATCGCGTCGAAATTTTTGGTTCTCTTCTACTAGGGTTGCCAAGTACGATGTTTTTTCTTCTCTACCTGTACATCCCAAAGACGTAGACGACCAGAAGATGTGCGCAACTTGGCAACCCTGGTAAAAGAGAACCAAAAAGTACTAGGAGTTCACTCAAACGCATTTCTCTCTCGCGTCATATCTTGCTTATTTCATACTTTTTGCATAGTTTATGTAATTTTACTTCAACATGGTTGGAATTTGTATAGTTATATACAATAACACTATCAAAAAGCTGCTCGTATATTGAAATATTCAATGAAGAGAGTAAGAGAGAGAGTAGAGAAGTATTAGGGTTTCACTCGTTTTGTTTGTTGGCATTTGAGTGAAGAGCAATTTTGATTGTCTACTTTACATCCTTTTTTATTTTGATTAACATTTCGTTTAAAATGCCAATAAATAATGCTATCTCATACAACCGTGTTTTCCAGCCAAATCGTCTTGCAAATTTTTAGGATTTATAATTGTATATTTCTTGAAAATTTTTGCAATTTTGTCAAGTTTTTTGTTGTTTTTTGCACTAAGTGTAACAAATAAGTTTCAAGGAATCCACTCTTGTGTTGCAAAATGAATAATAGAAAAAATAATGTCTAAAGTCGGTTTAGTATCACAGCAAATGTTTTCTGAGGTTCGTCGCCCATCTTCAGTATGTAACAAGACTTTGCGATGAGAAAATTTTCAGTGCCACCAGAAAACTAAAAGTTATAAAAAAAAGACGAGTTTTCTTAGGCGAAAAAAAAGATTTATCGCATCATTGTTGCTGGCGAGGAGGACTGTGTGTGGCATTATAATAAGTAGCAAGGGCTATGGCGTCGTCGATGCTTACAGCAGACTCGGCAGCTGCAGCGGCGATGGAACAAAACATAGATGAAGCACTGAATACAGTGCTACGTTCCTGTGCAAATGATCCAAATTTTGCAGTTATTTGTCTATTTCTGCAGAAATTCGGAAGTGATCTCGGCTTGGACGTGCCCAGTTTTAAGCATCTGCAGGACTGGCTCACCCGGACGGATGAGGGTAAGTATCAATTTGTGCCACATTTCGATGTAATACTATTTATTATGAATTGTTACTGCAGTACCACCCCAGTTGCGCGATATGCAAATAAAGCTTTTGCGGAAAACTCGTAAAACAGTTCACGAGAAAAGTTGGGAGACAGCTTTGAGCAAGTTTTGTTTTGCATATTCGGCTCAAGATGCTTGGGAGGTAGAGCGATTTGGCTACAAGAACGCAGGCATTAGAGTCAAGCTGCGGATATTGCGTGTAAGTGAAGGAATAGTGAAGTAGGAACGTAGAAAACCGACTTCTTTAATTTTTAGGAACTTCTTGAGAGTCAGTTTGAGCGCAATTCAAAATTTCGAGCTAAAATTCTGACGCAAAGCGCGGATTCCCTAAGGTCAAAGCCAATTGGACGAGATCGTTTTGGACATGCGTATTGGGTGACTCAAGATCGGGATTGCAACTTTCGCATTTACCAGGAACATTTAGACGAAGATACATGGCAGGTGGTGGCCTCAAATCGTGATGAATTTGTCAATTTAATTACACGTTTGCGAGGCAATGAAGTTGTACTGCCCTCGTCTAATATTGGTGTTGTTGACGAGGATACCAGTAGTAGCAACAGCTCTCCAGAAATCAATGAAAAGCCTCCGCCACCCGAGGAGAGAGATGACTCTCAAGAGGAAGAACAAAGGGTACCAAAGTTAAGTATTAAACTTTTAAATGGAAAAAGTCCAAAAGAGAGAGAACCCAACGATATGGGTAAAGGTGAGGAAGAGTTGGCTGCAGAAGAAGATGAGAAGTGCAACAAACTCAGCAGTAAGGATGGCGAAAGTTGTGATGAAGAATTTGAAGAGGTCGAGGAAGAGTATGAGGAAGAGGAAGAGGAGGACGCAAGTAATGATGAAGATGACAGAATGGGAAGTGAAACCGCAGGGACACAAAGCGGCGTGAGAACTGTAAAGGTTGGTGTTTTAAAATTCTTCGGTGATAATGCTGCAAATCTCTCTTTTTATTACAGCCCTTGCTCATATCACAAAATAAGATTCAAACTATTGCATCTGAAAGGGACCCTGTTTCGAGAAAGAGAATTTTAAATGTCAGTGCAAAAGTTCCAGCACATCGTAAAGAAAGTAGTGAGATTTCATGCGGAAAAAAAGCGAGGCCGTCCCTTCTTGACTCTAAAAAATCAGGCAAAATAAACAAATACGAAGAAGGCAACTGCGGTGATGAGGATTATGACGATAGTACCGACGAAGAAGAAGAAGTAGAAGAGGAAGACATTGATTCTGCCGCAGCAGAAGAAGACGAAAACGAAGAGAAACAAATTGAAGATTTTGACGACGATGAGGATGAGGATGACGCTAATGAAGTTGGAGAAGAAATTATGGATCCAGTTTTTCGAATACAGGGAGAGGGCTCCGGGAAGGAATGTGAACTGGGAACTTTTTGGTGTAATATGGAGCACTACTTTGAAGAGGAAGAGTGCCCAATCGTGGGTGAAATTCTAGGAGAGATAGTTTTTTGCGTACAGGGAGCAGGAGTAGGAGGAGAATGCCTGGTAGGCAACATACAATCCGATACAAAACCTCCGCAAGACGTCAAAATGTCTTTGTCTACAGCAGATATGACGGCAAATACCTGCAAACTTATGGGTGATAGACAAGAAAGCGCTCCTCAGGGAAGTTCAAATCAAGAATCGCCCTTGAAAGAAGATACAGTTATGCCTAATACTTCTGCTAACAACAGCGAGCCAATAAAAGAAGAGAACTGCCCAAAAGGTACGTTCAAAATAGAAAAGGAAAAGAAAAAAGTATTTAAGGACAACTTAGCAGTGTATTCAGGTGCCCAAAAGGAAGTAGATGATCCTATTAACGGTGACAAACATCCAGCTGTAACATCTAGTTTGGATGAAGATGTTGCAACTTTACAGGTAGACACTCAGAAGGAATGTCAAGATGAGAACGTAAATACCACAAAACAAAGTATAAACAAAAATACACCTGAACCAACTGATAGTGGCGTACATAAGAAGTCACAAGTGGTGAGTGAATCAAGCCCTAATGTTTTCGAACATACTATTGAAAACAAAATGTCGGCGTTGGAAACACTAAAAAAAGAACTCCGGGAATCGAAGCAAAAGTCTTTAGAAAGAAGTGTCCCCTCGCCATCTTCTGTCGATAGTAACAAAGTATGCCTCAAAACCAATACGGCAACTTTTAACCGTAAAAGGCGTTTAGAGGGGATGGCAAGCCGACAAACCCTTAGTGGTCGTGCCCAAAATTCAGAAAGCGAGATTGACTTGAATTCTGAGATCGCAGATGAGGTATACAACGAGCAGGGGGACCTAGAGGTGGACGAACAAGATATCGGTGGTAAACGTTTGAAAATGCGACAAAAATTGAGTAACACCGAATTTAGAAAAAAGATCGAAGCTCAGAAGGCTGCAGTTAATGACGAGACGACTTCTTCGAGCAGTGGCGAAGAGGAGTCCCAACGCCGGCGAAAAATTATTTCGCTAAAGAGACATACGGAAAATACGGACATTCGGAAAAATGATACAGAAGAAATCCCTTTAGATGTATCTAACATAGCAAGCAAACCAAATGGACAAAGTAAAGGCGGTTCTGAAGTAATAGATGTTCCTAATATTGTACCAGCTCAGCAACAAGCATCCACAAGCCATTCAAATCAGGCATCCACTCTTAAGCACAAGGTAACATTGGCGAAAATTATTGAGAAAAAACTGAAAAGGACTCCAGGAATAGAATACAGGGAAAAACTTGGCACTTCTCCAGAATGTACATTGGCAGAAGCGTTGATTTCTGCGCCGAAGAAATGTCCAGTTACGAAGCCTTTAAAGAAAAACTTGCTCACACAGATTCGACAGGAAGAAAGCGACGACGAGACTATACCTAGAAAAAGAACCATTAGCGAGGGCCTGACATCGGCTGTAACTATTGATAGTAAACCATCTGTTGATAAATCAGTCGCATTACATAGCGGCACGACAGATGTGCAAAGAGTATCGCCTGAACGTGAAAGAAAAAGACGCAGCAGCGAAGAAACTGTCCAGAACTTTATACCAGCGGAACCATCAGTTAAGAACGAAATGGTAAGTGCTAACCTTAAAAAGTTGGTCGACGAGGACGACCTTGGCCAGAAAAAGACAGTTGAAGATGAGAATGAAGGTAAAAAGATCCCAGATGAAAAAGGATGGAAAGGCCTTCAACTGACCGAAGTAACATCAGAAGTTGGCCGTCGTTCAGGACGACGAGGTGTAACCGCAACAAGTGTAGAAGTTCCAAATGCGAAAAGAACGCGTGGATGTATCCAAAACGCAACCAAAAAAGATATATCTAAAATCGGAACGCAAACAAGTGCTGAGGAAGGCAACAAACCAGATAACTCAACAATACCAACTATAGAAACTGAGGTAAGTTTAAAGGAAAATACATACAGTTGCGTTCAAAATAATAGCAGAGCACGACTGTTATAAACGTCTTTTATTACTAGTGTTGTGTGACTATAAACCAAAACTTAAGGTTATTTGGTTATGTTGTAATTACTTAAGTAATCTAACATTTGTCGGATAAAAAAATGCAGATAAAAGATATTTTATTTTGAAGATTTTATCAAATGTACACTGCTTTTGAAATAATTCTGTTTTATTTATTTTTAATTAAGTGAGATGAGATTTTATTAAGTGAATCATTCTGATGAGCAAAAATTAAGTTCTTTTGAAAGGTTGATATCTTTTACGCGAAATTGTTCAGAAACTACATATTCTGTAAGAAACAGACCCGCCGTCACAAAAAATACAATGTTTGTCCACCTCTAACCATCAACATGCGACCTAATAGCACAAGTCGCATTCACTTTACTTGCCCTTATTGACGTCACGTAATGAACAAACAAACCAAAAGATTGCAATATACAATATGACTGCAGCGACCAACTGAAAAGTGGATGATCATTTTGTGAACAGATGAATCAAATATTGTTTTGTATGGTGGTTCAGGGTATGGAAAATGTTTAAGACGCCGACCGAATATGTTAAGCGCCCAAAACTGTCAATCAATCATGGAGGATAAAGTGTAAAGGTTTGGGCACGTTTTTCATATTATGGTGTTGGAACACAATATTGGCAAACAACTGCCATGGACGTTGCCCAACATGTAGAAATACTATAAAATATGGTTCCATATGCAGAATATGAAATGCCTCCCAGCAGGACAACGATCCAAAGCAGACTAGCCGACTCGACTCGCAATGAAGCGATTCAAACAATAATATCGATGTTATAGGGCCTGATCATGTAAACCACTTTCACATTCACTGCTTTTTTCGATAACCTATCATACCCAAATTAAGTGCATGACGAATGATTTTTATTAAAATATTTATTGTTTGTGTGGAGATTTACACAAATCTTGATGAAAATCTTACTGGAGTGCGTAGTGTGATTAGTATGTGATGTTTAAAATGGCAGGTGAAGTGAATGTGACTTGTGTGATAAAGTCGATAGTATGTCGAACGCAGTCACCGGATCCCAATACAATCGAAAATTTGTAGCGTGATGTCAACAAGGAGGTCTCGCTAGCGAACGCAAAAACAATAACCAGCTTAGGTGCGTAATTAAAGAGGCAGGGATAAAAATACCCAATGAAAGGTGCAAATCAAGAGTTGACTCAAATTTTTTTTTAAATTTTTTACTTTTCAGTATGAATTTGTTTCCAAATTATATTGTAGCTACTAATAATAGTTTTCTATCAAACCAATTAGGCAATTTTAAAGGAAACGTAAATTTTGGGCACTTTAATTGTCAAAGTTTCAATTTAAATTCAAATTCAGCTAAAATGAGCGAAATTAGAAATATTTTGGAAGGAGGTTATCTGAGTGTTATTGGTGTGTTAGTGAGACATGGCTGAAACTGCATATATCTACAAAGGCCGTAGAGGTTTCTGGATACGTTTGCCATAAAAATGATCGTCCAAATGCATGAGGTGGTGGTGTGGCAATTTATGTGTAATAATTTGTTTGATTTGAATAAGTCGTACTCTGTAACAAATATTTGTAGTAATATGAATCTTTCGGTTGTTCATAACAGTGTTCCAGTGTTCCGATATTGCTCACAATCCAAATTCTTTGATTGACTTTGAAAGCGCACAGCTCAGTGATTGTGAGAAGTTCTCCCCGGTCCCTTCATGGGATGTAATGGGAAACCATTTATTTTATTTATTGTATATCTCATCACTCAGTAATATTTGTTTCTGCTGATATAAAAAAATTATTGCTACATTTCTGAGTTGTATATTACCATTTTAAATAATAATTTACACTACATTCATTCTATTGTACCGCGGAAAGTGCATGTATCTAGGTTTTCTACCTGTGACGACTGGTATCAACATCCTGATATTTTATATTGCAATTCTCTTAGGGATTTGGCATATAGAGTTTATTTGCGAGAAAAAACTTCAGATAGTTGGAACATTTTCTGTAAGTGTAGAAACCGTGCCAAAAACATTAAGCGGAAATTTAAAAGAATAGCTAATGCTGTGCTTTTTTATGAAAAATCCGTTAAAGAAATTTTGGTCGGTTCTTAATCGTCATGGGGCCAGCAAAGAATTGGAGGTAATTGAAGACATTGATCCTGAGTATTTGAATAGAGTTTTTTTTTCGGAAAATCAGTTGCCACGTACTGATATATGTATGTCCTATCATTTATGATAACCATTATGAGGGTTTTTCTTTTCAACCAGTCAGGTGTTATGAAATAAGTGTTGCATTTAGGATGATAAAATCTAAAGCTGTGGGATCAGACACGTTTTCATTAAGTTTTTTAAAACTTGTCTTGCCTTTGATCTCTTTGTCAACACAATTCTTATGTCTTCTGTTTATCCCGCTCAATGGAAAGTGGCTAAAATAATTCCAATGAGGAAAAAGAATAGTTCAAGTGTAGATGATACCTATAGACCAATTTCAATCATGCCAATTTTATCTAAAATGTTGGAACATTTGTTGAAAGGTCAGCTTATGAGGCATATTGATGAAAATAATCTGCTTGATGATTGTCAGGCAGGATTCAGAACCCATCGTAGTACTACTTCATCTTGAATTGGTTTAACTGATAATATTAGAGCATCGGTTAATTCCCACGGTTGTTGTATCTTATTGTCGCTTGATTTGCATAAAGCTTTTGATAAATTAGACAATGCAATATTAATTAACAAACATCGAAACTTTTTTAAATTTTCTACATCGGCTTGTAAGTTGATGTATTTGTATTTGGAAAATAGATTGCAGTAAGTTAATACTAACGGAAAAAGTTCCAGTACTCTACCTGTCCATAGTGGGGTGCCTCAGGGATCTGTCTTGGGACCTCTCCTTTTTGTAATTTACATGAATGATCTCTTTGAAACTATAACCAGCAGGAATTGCTTACCTTTCGCATATGCAGATGACATACAGCTGTTGTTTAAAGGTAATGTAGATTTTCTGGATGTGCTTGAGAGTGAAGTAAACTCGACAACATTGGTCTTAGTTAATTGGATGAAGGATAACAAGCTTTTTATAAATACTAATAAAACCAAAGTTATGCACTTTGGTAATCATATTCTTGATAACATTCCAGTAGTCCTTTATAACACGCATATTGATATCGTTGAAAAATTAACTTGCCTTGGAGTAGTTCTCGATAATAAACTAACTTTTGGATCACATGTTATTTCGGGTATTTCAAAAGTCAACTTTCTTTTACGAAAGTTGTACTGTTCAGACATTCCCTTGCACGTTAAAACTAAAGTAGTTCATGGGATAGTCATGCCTACATTCCTATATTGCCTGGAGGTTTATTCCGGTGCGTGTGGTTATATTATAAAAAAAAATTAGTTAACTTTCAATAGGGTTTTAAGATACGTATATAATATTAAACCTCGAGACCACATTTCACAATACATTGTTTCGTTTTTGGGATGCACATTTCCCCAATTTGTAAATATTAGATGCTTATTACATTTTTATAAACTTTTTAGACTGCAAACACCAACTTTTGTTGCATCTTTTTTTAAATTTAGTAGATCCACGAGAACATGTCTGTCCGTGGAGGTGGAAAGTTTCTGATAGCCATTCACTTGGGAGTGGCCAGAAATGATTCCTTCATCGGGCAGTCCAAGCAGCTCACTACTTCCACGCAGTATGTCCTGGGCAATGGCTTATCGGAAACCTCCGTTAGCTAGCTAAAGTGACAAGGCGAAACGAATGAGCAACCTGAGTGGTAATGCGATCACTGATACGTCTCAGGATTATTAGGTGACCCTGTCACTGAAGCTCTTCGAAGTAGTGGACATATTCTTCTATCCTTTGAAGGCGGATGAGCCAACACCCCTGGCCAACGGCGGATCAAAATTGAAGAAACCAAAATCCAGTTTCGACACACTGCATTCTGGTCAGCGTCTGATCCATAATGGGCGGCTGAAACATATTCATCCTGGCAGTAGGTAAAATGAAAACCACGGTGGGCTGGGTTTGCCTCCCGCCACCGTTATATCGGCAATGAAAATACGCAGAAAATATGATGAACAAAGAAACCACCCAACTGTTGACGACCCTCGCAAACGTTATAAGGACCATGATTTAAGGATATGTACCTGTAATGTTCGAACGTTATACAGGACCGGTGCCACTTTCCAACTGGCGGATGTCCTCGGAAAATATAAAGCTGACATCACAGCGATCCAGGAAATGCAATGGACAGGATATGGTTGCACCAGAAAGAAAAACTTCGATATTTACTACAGCTGCCATGAGCGTACGCACGAATTTGGGTGCGGATTTATAGTAGGCAAGAGACTGCGACACCTAGTTTCAAGGTTCAACCCAGTGAGTGACCGCATAGCCACAATTCGCATTAAAGCGAAATATTTCAACATCTCGTTAATTTGTGTGCACGCACTGACAGAGGATAAGGATGATGAGGTCAAAGAAACATTTTATGTGCGCCTGGAGGAAGTATATGAACGCTGCCCTGACCACGACATTAAGATTATTCTAGGCGATTTTAATGCCAAATTAGGAAAGGAAAGTGTCTTTCGACCAACCATCGGCAATCACAGTCTACATGATACCACCTCCGATAATGGAATAAGACTGATAGACTTCGCCGCTGCAAAGAACATGGTAGTTAGTAGCACACGATTCCAGCATAAGGACATTCATAAGGCGACCTGGATATCTCCTGATCAACGGACGAAGAACCAGATTGATCACTTGGTAATAGATGGCAGGCACTCTTCTAGTGTAATGGATGTACGTGTGATTCGAGGTGCCAATATCGACTCGGATCATTACCTGGTGGCTGCGAAAGTTCGCACGAGATTGAGCAGGGCAAAAAACGTACGGAACCGAACACAGGAAAAGTTCGATATTGACAAGCTACGAATACCGGAGATATCAATGTCCTATCGACAGAAACTCTCTCTCTTGCTGGAACAGAATACCCCCCTCCCGAAGACCCAGATGCGCAGTGGAAGCAATGACTGGACTTGGCTATCAAAAACCGCAGAAGGATAAGCCATGGTACGACGAAGAATGTCGCATTGCAACTGATGAAAAAGACGCTGCACGTATGGCAACGAAACAGTCAGTTACAACGCGTGCTGCGAGTGAGCGGTACAAGAGGCTGAGAAGGGAGGAAAACCAATTATTTAGGCGAAAAAAATGGCAGTGGGAGCAGGGAGAGAGTGAAAGAACCGAAATGTGCAGGATGAATGGTGAATCGCGAAAGTTTTTCCAGAGGGTAAGAAGATCGACCAACGGGCCTAATAATGGGCTGCCCTCCTGCAAGGACGAGAATGGAAATCTGGTGACTGAGAAGCAGTGTGTGCTCAAAATGTGGAGAGACCACTTTTCAGCACTACTCCACTCAGATTCTTCCACTGAAGATCAGGAGGTAATGATAGTGGTAGATAGTATAGATTGTACCCCCCCCCCCCAACCAAGACGAGATTAGAACGGCGATCTCCCGCCTGAAGAATAATATAGCCGCGGGTGCGGATGTCCTACCCGCTGAACTTTTTAAGGCAGGTGGCGAAGGACTGATAGCCCACATGCATCAAATGATATGCGGTATATGGCTGGGGGAATCTATGCCCGACGACTGGAGTCTCAGTGTATTATGTCCTGTATTCAAGAAGGGTGATCCGTGTGTCTGTTCCAACTATCGCGGTATCAGTCTTTTATCCATCGCGTATAAGGTCTTGTCGAGCGTATTATGTGAAAGACTAAAGCCAATTATTGAAAACCTGATTGGACCTTATCAGTGTGGTTTTAGACCAGGCAAGTCCACAACTGACCAAATATTCACGCTACGCCAAATCCTGGAAAAGACCCACGAAAAGCAAATCGATACATACCACCTTTTTGTCGATTACAAAGCTGATTTCGATAGCCCCATACGGGGAAAACTGTACGAAGCTATGTCTGAACTTGGTATTCCGGCAAAACTGATCCGCCTCTGTAGAATGACGCTGACCAACACCAAATTAGCAGTGAAAGTGGGGAAAGACCTCACTGAACCATTCTGTACCAAGCGAGGGCTTAGACAAGGCGACACACTTTCGTGCAATCTCTTCAACATCTTAATGGAGATAATAATGAGAATGGCTGCAGTAAATACGAACAAGACCATTAACACGAAAAGCCATATGTTGCTGGCGTATGCTGACGACATAGACATCATTGGGCGAAATTTGCGAGAGGTTACTGCAGTATTTTCAAGAATCGAAAAGGAATCAGCAAAGGTGGGTCTTGCTGTTAATGACAAAATTGTTGGTGTCAACGACTAGAGAAACCTCTCGACGTGGTCCGCACTTGAACGTTGACAACCGATTTTATTTTGAAGTGGTAGATGAATTTGTCTACCTTGGATCCGCCGTGAACAAGGACAACAACGTCAGCCTGGATATAAACAGGAGAATTGTGTTTGCAAATAGATGCTATTTTGGGCTCAGCAAGCAGTTTAGGAACAAAGCCCTCTCTCGACGGACAAAAGTCCACCTATATCAGACTCTCATTTTACCTGGCTTGACATATGGCTCCGAAACTTGGGTCATATCGCAAGCGGATGAAAAACACCTGGGAGTTTTCGAGAGAAAAATTCTCCGTAAAATATATGGACCTGTTAGGGAAAACGGCGAGTACCGACGTCGCTGAAACGCAGAGCTATATAGTCTCTATTCTGACGTGGACATAGCTAGATGAGCCAGCGCGAAAGATTTTTGATAACGTACCCGATGGAAGCAGGAAAAGAGGACGACCAAGACTCCGCAGGAAAGACCTGGCAGAAGAATCCCTCCGTATCCTTGGTGTTACCAACTGGCGAGAAAAGGCGAAGGATAGAGCCAGTTGGAAGAATATGTTGAAATTTGTTTAATTTGTTTGTTTAATTAATATGTGTAAGACGTCTGACCTCATGAGGTTGTAATATAGTCAATAAAAGTAAGATCCACGAGAAACCCTCAAATAATTTTTCCTAAGTTGTCGCCGCTATTGGACAAATCGTTTCATGTCAGAGTAGCCCGTGTTTTTATTAAAGTGCCCTCTACTATGAGAGTATTCAATGTTTCACCTGGAACATATAAAAAACAGATATACCAATGCGCTCAAAATAATCTAATTTAGTTTTTAATTGATTCTTGCTTAGTTGGTTTGAAATTTTTGTACCTCCATTTATATATATATATAGAAAAAACCGTAAATTGTTAAACATATTGAATTTGTATAAATTTAATGTATAATTTTATTAATTGAGTAGTTTGATTTCATACTTCAAACTAATTGTAATAATAACATGTTAACATGAGGAAAACACGTCATTTAGTTATATCATTTTATTTTTGTAATTTTAAGAATTACATGTAATATTATATCAATAATTTGTTGTAGTATTTTGTAACCAAATATGGCCCAAAGGACTCGGTTGTTATATGAGTACCAATAAAATAAAATAAAAATAAATACAAATCGCCGTTGCGAAGCAGTAATAAGCTGGGATTGCAGTACAATGAAGTATTAAATTAAAAAATAAATAAATATTTATATATACATATATAACTTATTATTTTAAAATAACTTCGTTTACTGTGAATTTAAAAAATATTTTTTTTAAGTTTTTGTTAGTTTAGTTAGAAGTAAATAGTTCTTAAGGCTTAATATCAACATTACAAAACCTTTGGCATCCTACCATCTTCAAATCAACGCAAAAACTACTAATGCCTCCGAAGGAAACCTAAAATTTGTCTTTGTCTTTTACCGCAACTGTATGTCAGTATACAAAAAGGGTACGGAAAGAGATTAGTCGCATTATGTTATGCATTTAGACTCCAGTTAATCGCGGCCGGTTAGCGATAACCTTGTTCTCTAATCTTTGGCGTTTACACCACCCATTAGATAGGACGCTAATAAAACAACACATTTTTATGAATTTTTCTATTAATTGCATCCTTAATCTTTCATCGGCCTCTCCATTTGTTTTATATGTTTTTACATAACATGAAACCGTTTCGTTACAGGATGTGGAAGAGACTGGCGAAAACAATGTTTCTCCATCCCATATGGCAATTGACGACAACAAAACCCACAAGCAGAAATATTTGCAATACACACCCCAGAAAGCACAATCTGAAATGCAATCGGAAACAGAAGCGAAAATAATTTTAAAGGGATCACGGAAACAACGGGAAGTCGATATTACAAACATTATAGAAGCAACTGATGCCGAGACACCTGTACGCCAGTCAAGACGCATAGCACAACAAAAGATTCGGGAAGAAGCTGAGCGTCGAAAACTTGAAGAAATAGCTCTAAGAACAATGAAACAAGAATTGAAAAAGAAGAAAAAAGCGGAGAAACAAACAGATCCAACTGTGGTTCCCCCTTCAGAATCGTCTTCCGAATCAGAAGAAAGCGATGTGGAAACCAAAAAGAAAACACAAAAGAAAAAATGCCCGGGAAAAAATGGCAGTTGGTCGTCTGGCTCAGAAGAGCAAGAGGAGCCGGATGATGAAGAGGAAGAAGAGCATCACCGGTATGAGACGGATCCCGGGTCACCCCTATTCAAATCCGATCACGAATTTTCACCAGAATCCGACATTGAAGACGAAACTCAGGTTGTTCCAATGAAGAGGGCCAGGACTGCACGTAAAGAAGACGCTGCGGATAATGAAACAGACGAGGAAGAAGCATGTCAAAAATGCAACAAGTCCGATCATCCAGAGTGGATTCTGCTGTGCGATAATTGCGATAAAGGATTTCATTGTTCTTGTTTGTCTCCGGTTTTGTTTTACATTCCGGAGGGTAATTGGTACTGTCCGCCTTGCCAGCAAGAACAGTTAATCGTGGCGTTGGAAAGTCAGTTGAAAGAACTAGATGAATTGGTTGAGCGCAAAAAGATTGAAGCGGAGGAAGAAAAACGATTGGCGGATGAGGAAAAGTCACGAAAAGAAGAGGAAGATAGAAAGCACAAAGACAGCAGAAAGGCAATCAAGGCAACGCAAAGGCGCCACCAGAATTCAAGCGACGATGAACATTCCCATTTTAGTGAGAAAAGCGGAGGCACAACAGAACCAACTGAAGATAGTGACGCCAAAAAATCTGTAAAGGATCCAAACTGCAGTCGCTCTAATAAGCACGATAAGCGAAATCGACACGATAGAAGGTTGAAGTCTTCCCGTAGTGCACGAATTCGTGCATATAATCGTGATTCCGAAGTTGACAGCGACTCCCGCAAAAAATATCAATCTGACGGCTCCTCAAAAAGCGGCTCGTCTTCTTCTTCAACATACTCGGATAGTGATAATGAACCAATTTACAAGTTGCGAAAGCGCAGGCAAATCAATGTCAGCTATCGCCTAAATGAATATGATGATCTCATTAACTCTGCGCTAAAAAAGGAAATGGACGAAGTTGCAGGTGCAGGCAATCTTGGACGTGGCAAAGATATTTCTACTATAATTGAGGCAGATAAAGAGGAAAAAGCACGTCAAAAACAAGTTAAAGAAGAAGGGGAAACACAATTCCAGGAGCCGAACAAATCCGAATCAACGGATAATAAACTTGATGGCAAATCCCCTAAGATACCGATAGAAAACGATGATAAAAAAGACATAAAATCTGACAAGGCAGACAGTGAGGATGAAGCTTTAAATAGGAATCCACGACATAAACAATCGCTGAAGAAAAAAACACGCAAACTTACGACATTAGATATTAGCTCCGAGGATGACAATGGTTCGGATGAGGACTTTAAGGGTTCCTCCTTCGATGACGATGAAGAAGAGGATACTTCCATATCTGTGTCCAGCAACAGCGATTCCAGTCTTGAAGTCTACAAGCGCAAAGGGAGGTCAAAGAAAAAGCAACGGAAGGCAGCTCGTCGTGCCTTTCGGGACCGTCGCAAGGACAGAAGGTTTATAGTTGACGAAAGTGATGACGACGAGGACGTTCAAAGGCCGAAATCTAAAAAAAAGAGGAAGGTCGAATCAGATTACTCAGAAAGTGAAATTGACGATGACGATGTATCCGAATTGTCCGAGAATGTTGACAGCGCGGATTTGTGTGATGACACGTCTACGGATGAATCTGATGGCGCATGGCATCCCAATAAACGTAAAAATACGAAAAAAATTATGTCAGCTGTTTCCAAAGAAACAACAACAAAGAATCAACAACCCAAGAAAAACAAAAAGATTGAGTACTCAGACGATGACGTTACCGAAACGGAAGAAGATAATGATGACGAGGATGAGCCCCTCGGAATTGGAGGGGGGAAACAGCCACGCTCCCAACCGCTTAAAACAACCCCAAAAGCCGCTAAAACAAAAGCAAAAACAAAACCCGGCAGCTCGTCAAAAACCAAAAAAAAGAGGTCATCTGATGATTGTCAAAGCTTTTCAGACAGCGGTGATAGTACACGGCGCACCCGTGGACGCCGGTATGCTTACATCGAAGACTTTGATGATGACAGCTCGGATGGCGGCATTAAGCCAGGCGTTCAGCGCCCAGATACGCCGCCAGAAGAACGGGAGAAGTTTATAAAACGACAGGAGGAAATAAAACGCATGTTAGCAGAAAAGAACGCCGAAGGCGCAAAGCTTGCTGCTACGCCCCGTCTAACGCCCATTAAAAGCGAATCGGAGAAAGATAAGCGCTCGCCCCCAAAATTGGGGGGAGATTCTCTATCTACAGTTCCTCTGTCGGTTATAAGACAAGCTAAAGTTCTCGATATCGATTACCTGCAGCGTCGTGGCGAAAATCTGGATGATCTTAGTAATGATGTTGGTGACGTTGGCGACGACTTCGATGATGCGGATTTACCGGATGACTTGCCCGAGGATATGGACGAAGATGCTATTGCACGCATGGTTGAAGAAGAAGAAGAATTCGGCGCTGTTTCTGCTAGGGAGCTTCCTGCTCCAGACGATGTTTTGAGAACTCCTTCCTTGCTCATTAAACCAAAAATAAAGGAAACCGAAAAGGTTGTGATTCCCGTTCAGAGTGCGTCTTTTCAACCTTCAGCTCAACAATCATCTCTGATGGCATCAGCATCTGGGCTTCAAGAGCCCGTACGAAAACGATTGCCAATGCCAACAATGCACCCACCTTTATTACGTCATCAGATTTTTGCGCATGAACCAATGAATGCTGGTGGTCAGCAAATTATTCAACGTCACACAGTACCGCCTGCCTCACACTTGCTACAAAGTGCCCTCTCAGCACCATTGGTACAATCCCACCATCGGACATATCCGTCACCCCACCACTCCATGATAAACAGAATGCCTCAAAACGTGCCAATACCGTCGCCTGTTTCATTAGCTGTCGGATCTTGCAGATCGGCTGCTCCACCTGTAAAGATGATGCCTCTACTTAACCAGGAGTCACAAGATAAAATGACAATAATACGCACAGAACCTGAGACAAAACCTCGGGGACGCCGGAAAAAGATAACACCGTTGCGAGACACATTACAGAAGCAGCAGACAGCAGCAGCGGTGGCGGCGGCAGCATCTGCAACGGCGGCTAATGTTGCAGTCAAAATTCGAGATCTGATAGCTTCTTCCCCATCTACTGTGGTAAAGCCAGGACTAACGAGTAAATTCCAAACTCAGGCAAGTGTAATATCAAGTCTTCAACATTCGTCACAGTGCTTTTCCGGCACACAGTCGGCTACAATACCACCAGTTAGCGGATACCCAGGTTCGGAAGGTATGATTTTAAGACATTTTACTGAATATGTTAATACGTATCTTTATGTTACAGGATTTTACAGACACCCTGCAGTTCGTCTACCACCACCAAACACTCAACGCCAGCGTGGTCCGCCTCAATTACCTACTAGGCTTTTGACTTCTCATCCACCCATGCGGCCTTCCTATGGTCCACCTCCGCCTTTAAAAGGTCCCATAAATGCTCCAGCAACATCTGGCAATCCCCCTAGTGCACGGTCACCCGTCAGCCATTTGACGGCGTATGTAGGAGGGCCACCATCGGCTAGACATTCCGGATCACATTTAAATTTATACGGGTATGATATGAATTTATTATAACGTAGTATGTTCATTATTTACCCAATGTATTTTATTGAAGCAGGGCTTCTATATATGGCAACCCGAACTATGGTCCTCGCGGTAATCTAAGACCACCTTCCATTCATCCATCACAGTACCCGACTGGTTCGCGTAAGCTGATTGCAGATATTATAGTATCACAACGTAACGTATTTTTGTTTCAGGTGCTTATCCGCCTTATGGGTTCTATCCTCCGCCACCACCACTTACGACTCCACCACCTCAAACTCCCCGATCTGCTTTACAACAACCTACGTCAGTTATAGTACCAAATACGTCGTCGACACCTTCCAAACTATGTTCTACTTCAACATGTACGTCTGCCACTTCAGCCAGCGATTCGTCTGAAGTGGCCAACAAATCAATCTCAGTCAAGAGAGAATTCAATATAAAAAGCAACCCTTCTTCGAAGCCGACAGTGTCTGAGGCAACTAAAATAAGTCCAGAGCCTCGCAAAAAGCTAACGACTTTGGAGACATATACCACCAGCGGCCCTGTTACCAAATTACCACTAACGCTTGCCTGCGATATAACTCGGGCTAAAACTTCTCCGGGACTCCAAGTAAATATTGCGGCCGATTCTTCCCCCACATCAGCACCCTCTGAAAACACACCCGCTGCCCCTGAGCAGCAAACTGATGGCGAGGGGCACGCTAGCGAATTCAGCGGCCTAGTAAGCTACTTTAGCTCTCAACATGATGACTATAATACATAACACTTATAAGCGAAATTGTACACTCTGTAGAAATCTCCTGTACATATTATCACTTTTCGGAAGATTTAAAGGTATACTCATCATTTTAAATTGCTTTTAGAATTCCATTTATTGAATGCTTCCAGCGATCGCAACAATACTTCACCACCCACTTTTTACAATATGGACCTCTAGTAATAATTTTGTAACACAATGCACCGCTCCACAGGTTTCGCTTCTAAAATTTCCAACATCAAAAACAGGCTAATTGGACGTATTTCTGGGTCTTTGTTTACAAATGATCGCTCAGCCAGACATACCTCGATGAAATTCGGGTTAAAGAATGGATCACGGAAAACATATTGGAAAACTTATACCATTTTTGGTGACACATGGTTCAGAATTAACATCCTCAATCATTTTAATATAGCCGTCTTAACTAACATTACAGAAACGTCAACTTCAAAATCTAATTTAATACTTTAAACGTAATATATTAAAAACAAAAAAGATGAATTGTTATTTGTAGTTGGACATTGGTCAATTTGACTTATGGAAACATCGTATCTATGTAAACGCTGTTTCGAAATTCACTTCGCCGCTTTTATGACTGCCTCTCACAGTTGGCCCGACAATTATTTTGACGAAAAATCCACTTCATACAAAAGTACTCAACGAAGAGTCTTTTCAACATTGTGGCGCAATGTACGTAGCCATAGACATGACAGCAATTTGCTCTGTTCATCACAGCTATTGCCCGAGTCTTGTGCAAGGCACCATGAATGATCGGGGCCGACCCCTTGAGAGGATATATGGAAATGTTTCTTGTAATGATTATGTTTATATTATATATATTATTTAATCATCAAATCCTCCGTACAATATATACAATGAATATATGTATGATGGGAAATATGGTACTCGTAAATTTGTATTAGCTATTCATCGTGTGTATTTATGTTTTAGTATTATAATTTTCCATGCATTTTACGGTGCAGTGTGTAATTGTGGACACATCCTAGTGGTCTTCGTAACTGCTATGGCTGTCTAGTTATCTATTGTTTATGTAAATCTATTGGAATCATTAATAAATGCGTGTTTATCACCTAATTGAGAAGGGGATACCTGTTAAAAGAACCTCTCATTAAGAAACAACATTTCTTTTACAATTTTATAATAATCCAAGGAAACCAACGCTGAATTATATTTTTATTAAATATCCATAATCGAGTATTAAAACTGTTGGTAAAAATAGTAACACGATTTCTTATTTCTATGAACGACTAAACATTTTGGGGGAATACCTTAGACTAACTACAAATATGGCAAAACCGATCTAATTCGGCAGGTTCTTCAAAACGTGGCATTCAAATTGTAGGGGTAAAGACTCGGTAGTACTGATCTGCAACTTACTTTTTTGCAAAAGTACTAGTAACTTAAATCCACTATTAATTAAAAACAAGGCCAAAAATTCAGGACCAGGGGCAGGCAACAAAATTTTTTTTAAAATAAACCAAAATTAGAGAAAAAGTAAAGAATGTGAGAAAATGGAAAAGTATCCCTCGCAGGAACCTATGTTGCTCGTACCGTGGGGTAGACCTATTTGAAAATCGTTAAATTTATATTCAACCTAGTCGCCAGGCCGGGGGGTTGCCGATGTGTGACAAAATCAGAAAAATCACTCGATTTTTTTAAAAAAAAATTTATTTTTCTGGATGGTTACCATAACCAATCTCATGGTCACTACGTACAAAAGTGAACTTACAGGCATCCCACGAGAAAAAGAATGACACCGCAGAATTCGCGACAAGAATACGTTACGTTGAAGTACCCACACTAATCCATACCCAAATGTCCCTGGGTGTGCCGGTTTTTAGGACCCTGTGGGCCCCATAGGTCCCAGCGAGGACTAGTTTTCCAATTTTCTCACATTCTTTAATTTTGTTTTTTTTTAATATTGCCCCTGGTCCTTAACTTCATGCCAAAACAAGATCTCCAATTATTCAAATTAGTCTTTTTTTCGGTTTTATCAACTATTAGCATAATTGGATTTTAGTTATAGACGGTCTATTAGACGAGATGCAATGGAAAATGTCCCCGCCAGGGCGTCAAATACAATTGTTAACCTTCTCCAGAGAATATAAATTTGTTTCCATGTGAACATTTTGGTGCTATTTACAATTTAAGTTAGTTGAAGATAATCCTCATTTTAACGGAAGCGACTTATTGTTGGATGGATCTTCGAAACAGCAAAATATGTGGCTCTGGCTTGTGAATCATGTAATGGATCCAACCTCGTGACTGTTGGACACCAATAGAACGCCATTCTGCTTCCGACATTAGATGCGTTTTCGGAACAAGTTTCACCAAATCCTTTGGAAGCACCACATGCCTAGTAGTATTACACAGATATTAGTTGTGGTCTAATTGAATTTTATTATATACTTACCTGTACTCATATTGATCGTCGTAATATTTGTCCGAATAATAAATATCTTTGCTCATCCTGAAACCAATATATGCAATGGAAAATTAGGTTATGTCGGGCGTAGAATAGATCCCCTTGCTAACAGAAAAAATATTTGGCTTAAACAAATGGGCAATGCGGCGGCAAAGCAACTGTTTTTCAGTTATATTCCAAATGTTTCTTTGAATAGATCTGCTTATACAATCTTAAATATAAAATTGTATTTTTGCCGGTACGTCAACAAACAAAATTGACAGCAGTTTGCAACAAAAGAGCGTCAACCGCGAAATAACCATTTAAATCTTTTTAACAAGAGGAAAGGAGACAACGACAGTATCCACGCCAATATTAAGTGTTGGAAGTTAGCACAAAGGGAATGTACAAGTAGAGAATAAATAACTATCTCAAAATACCAACTCTAGTAGAAGAGACAAAAACACGAGTGAAGCGCCTCGTTTCTCTGCTCTCTCTTACACACTTCGTTAAATATTTCAGCTGAAGTTCAGGACCAGGGGCAGGCAAAAAAATGTTTTTTAAAAAACCAAAATTAAAGAAATATTAAAGAATGTGAGAAAATTGAAAACTAGCCGTCGCACAGACCTATGGGGCCCACAGGGTCCAAAAAACCGTCACACCCAGGGACATTTGGGTATGGATTAGTGTGGGTACTTCAACGAAAGGTATTTGTGTCACGAATTCCGTGGTGTCATTCTTTTTTTTCGTGGGATGTCTATAAGTCCACTTTTGTGCATACAGTAACCATGAGATTGGTTATGGCAACCATCCAGAAAAATAAATTTTCTGATGATGTTATTCTATCTAACTATAGAAATTTCAACCATATTTAAATAATATTACATAAAGTATAAAATAATTAAGTTATGACGCGGAAAAGAAATGCGTTTGAGTGAATCGCGTCAACTTTTTTGGTTCTCTTATACTAGGGTTGCCAAATTACGGATTTTTTTCTTCTCTACCTGTACATCCTTTTTGCACAAAAACTTTTGCGTATGACAAAGACGATTTACAATTAGACGACCAGAAGATGTGCGCAACATGACAACCCTGGTAAAAGAGAACCAAAAGGTACTAGGAGTTCACTCAAACGCATTTCTCTCTCGCGTCATCTCTTGCTTATTTCATACTTTTTGCATAGTTTATGTAATTTTACTTCAACATGGTTGGAATTTGTATAGTTATATACAATAACACTATCAAAAAGCTGCTCGTGAAAAGCTGCTCGTGAATTTAATGAAGAGAGTAAGAGAGATAGTAGAGAAGTACTAGGGTTTCACTCGGTTTGTTTGTTGGCAATTGAGTGAAGAGAAATTTTGACTGTCTACTTGTACATCGTTTTTGCGTATGATCGTCAGTGTTGATGGATACTTGAATTTGTTGACGTTTAAAAAGTAATAATTGTGAATCCTCGACAAAAGTGCAATGTATTTAGTTTCCTTTAGTGCATTATCGTTAAATATAGTGGAATAAAAATAAAAAGTGGAAAAGAATAAATAAATGTATGTGATCCAAAAACAAAGATATTGATTATGAAAATAAGGCATTTAAAAGCCATCGAAAAAAGGGGAAGATTCTGTCTGTGGCATGACTGGCGAGACTCAGGACAAAATCATTGACGAAGTCGGCAACATGCTCCCTTTCCTGACTGTTACAGCGGTGCAAGAGGTAAACAAAAACGATGTACAAGTAGACAGTCAAAATTTCTCTTCACTCAAATGCCAACAAACAAAACGAGTGAAACCCTAGTACTTCTCTACTCTCTTCATTGAATATTTCAATACACGAGCAGCTTTTTGATAGTGTTACACAGTGCAACACGAAAAAAAATAACCATATACGGACACCACTACGTGATAAAAGACTAAAAAAAAAAGACCCGTGTCTCCCAATTTTTCCCAAAGTCGTGCACTTTTTTTTTATGGGCCGCAAAAGATTTGGGGCCTCGGTATCATTTTCGTAAAAATGTGATAATTTTCTCAGGCTCATATCTTGGAAACCGTTCAGAATTTTTACTCTCTGAGGCAAAGTTGTAGCTCTTGTCATAAAGAACAAAAATTGCGAATATATAAAATCAAAAAAACTTCACCTTCCAGATCAAAATCGCAAAAAACTTAAAAAAATTCGATTTTTTTTTACCTTTTTTCCCGTGCTCAGGTCCATAGGTAGCAAACCGTTCAAAATTCAAGGAAACAATCAACTACAAAAATTTACCTAAGATCTCAATAAACAGAGATGATTCTTAACACTGTTTAGGTAGCACGCAAAAGTGAAAAATTTGCCGAAAATTTTTTAATTTCATTTTTTTTTACCTTTTTCTCCTGTTCAGGTCCATAGGTAGCAAAAAATGAAATATGCCTGGCCAGAACCATGTGTTTGTCCAAGGGTTAACACCTTTTAGGTAGCGCTTACGTATCACGCGATCATGCACCGACAGCAGCAGCACAGGCAATGCAGTAAGCTCACAATATAAAAGCGACACTACGCTCACATCGAGGCATTACACAGCGCGACGTCAACGAGAGCTCAGCGGTGAAAGTTATAAAGTGAAAGTGCTACAGTATAATTCGCACACAACATTGGCAACTGACAATTTCAATATGCTGTGTGAAAATACAACTTTGCCTCAGAGAGTAAATCGAAATTCTGAAAAATGATACCGAGGCCCCAAATCTTTGGCGGCCCATAAAAAAAAAAGTGCATGACTTTGGGAAAAATTGGGAAACACGGGTCTTTTTTTTTTGTCTTTTATCACGTAGTGGTGTCCGTATATGGTTATTTTGCCATGACTTAAAAAATTACACACAGTGTTATTGTATATAACTATGTATACAAATTCCAACCATGTTGAAGTAAAATTACATAAACTATGCAAAAAGTATGAAATAAGCAAGATATGACGCGAGAGAGAAATGCGTTTGAGTGAACTCCTACCACTTTTTGGATCTCTTTTACCAGGGTTGCCAAGTTGCACACATCTTCTGGTCGTCTAATTGTAAATCGTCTTTGAGGTAAAGCTGAAGTTGGGTCCACCAGACTTTGCTCAAGCAATAGCAATCTCAAATTTATGGTTCGACATTTTAATATTTTGATATTTATACATATATGTAAATACAATTGGGATGGGAGGTGGGAAAAGCATGCGATAGTGAAGCTTATTTGGTTCAACAAGACTACGAGGTATGTACATATTTTTGTCTATAAATGATTAAATAATTATTAATTTTTATACATGCATATTAGGGCGGGTTAATTTTTTTTGATGAAGCGTATAGCAAAAACGTAATCTATAGGTGATTTTGAGAAATTTTGCTCAAGAGACCATAGCTCTAAGTCGGATTTGGAGCCCCCCAAAATTTCAAAATAGATATTTTTCCATATATACATAGAATAATTTAATTATATTTTATAGATTATAGTACATTTCTCAATGTGGGCTTGTTTGAAAGGTATTTTTTATCACCTTTCAGAATTTGTATTGATACCAATATTTTTTTTATTTTTAGTAGAGATATTAGGAATTTTTTGTCGAAAAATAGCCTAAAATGAACCTTTTCTACAGGTATCAATACAGATTCTGAAAGGTGATAAAAATACCTTTTGGGGGGCTCCAAATCCGACTTAGAGCTATGGTCCCTTGACCAAAATTTCTCAGAATCACCTATAGATTACGTTTTTGCTATACGCTTGAACTAATTAAAACCAGGCCAGTTCAAGATAGTGAATTTGTTCAAGTTTACGAATGCTATATTTTTATATTAAAAAAGGTTTTTTTTTTGGTATGCCTAACCTAACATATCGCTCACTTACTAGAAGACTGCTATAACTCAAAATTTCCTGTTTTTGGACTAAGAAAAATCTTTAAAGTTGATTTACTCGACACGTTGTTTTGAAAAATTGAGGGGGCAAAGTTATCAACATCAAAACCAACGGTAAAATAACGAACAAAGTATATATGTATCACATTTTTTTGCATTTATGAACAAAAAAATTGTTCAAGTTATAGTGTAATTGGCATTTGTTCAAGTTAGAAGATAGTCCATTGGCAGAAAAATATGTTCAAGCTAGCGAGTATTCAAGTTTGCGAGTAGTCAAGTTAGCGCGAGTGCACTGTAGATCCAAAATCACCAATTTTTAAAAAGATATTGTGAGGCCAAAATAACTTAGTCTTGGATAAATCTGCGATTTCCTTTACTGAGATTGACCTCGGAGATCTGAAAAAGCTTGACACGCCATTCAAGTGTTTCGAATACTTTTTGAATGATACTATCATTGAGCATATTACTCAGCAAACAAATTTGTATGCTGCCCAAATAGATGTCAATACTTCGTTTTCAACGACCAATTTAGAAATTCGACAATTTATTGGCATTTTATTTTTTATGTCGGTTTTTCGCTGCCCAAATGTTCGTTCATATTGGGGTGAGTATGCGTTTGGAACACAATGTCAAAAATCGCTTTGAACAAATTCGAAGCAATTTGGATTTCAATGACAATAGCAAGGTGCCCTCAAAGGATTCTGCCGACCACGATCCTTTATACAAAATACGACCAATCGTGAATCACTTCAATGAGAAGTTTCAGTCAGTTCCGATTACCCAACGCTTATCTGTGGATGAACAAATGTGTGCAACGAAGACCTTCCTTCGACAATATTTACCAGACCACAAATGGGGAGTGAAATTCTTCAATTTGTGTGACTCCTTCGGCTTTTGCTATAATTTTGAGATATATTGCGGCGCAGGAGACAACGTTGTGCGAACTGGCTCACCAGACCTTGGTGCGTCAGCAAATGTAGTCGTTCGATTGTCACGCAATGTTCCGGAATTCAAAAACCAGATTATCTACTTCGACAATTATTATATGTACTCCTTTTCCCCTTCTTGTATATCTCAAATCCCGGGGAATAATTTCTTTGGGAACTATTCGCTCGAATCGCATTAAAAAAGGGAAGCTGCCAACTGACAGCGACCTCAAGAAACAAGTGCGTGGATATTCTACTGAATTTTGTGGATCTGCATCAGGAGTCGAAATGTCTTTGACGGTTTGGAAGGACAATAAGGCAGTGCGACTTGCTTCGACTTACGCGGGCACAAAGCCTTTCCTGAATGAAACGAATTCAAAATGTCAGGTTTCACGTTTTGTTCGCTCAGAAAAAAAGTACGTTGACATAGATTGCCCCAATGTAATCCACGAATATAACAGCAATATGGATGGCGTCGACTTAATGGACGGACTTATTGGTCGATATAAAATTCCAGTAAAGAGCAACAAATACACAAATCGACTATTTACACATATGCTTGATTTGGCCATGGTAAACGCTTACATTTTGTTCCACCGAATCAACAAGCCCGACGCTAATAATGCGAAATGCCAACTGCCAAACTTCCGATCAGAGGTCGCATACGTGCTTTGCATGCTACAAACTTCTTCCCTGTCAAAAGGACCAGGTCGCCCACGACAAGTTGCTGAAAAGGAAAATAAATACACAGGGAAGAAAACTTTCCTACCGCCTAATGATGAACGTTATGATGGCGTCAAGCATTTTCTGATGTTTTTATCACGCGCTGGCAAAAAAAACCTGTAAGCTTCCTGGTTGCACTTCCGAAACTCAAATTGTATGCCGTAAATGTAATATAAACCTGTGCCTTTCACAGCAAAAAGACTTTCTACGATTTTCATCATAAATAAGTAAACGTCCTTTTTGTACACAAATATTTTGTATTTTTGTAAAGTTGAGTTACTTTTTTATGGATACGTGAGTTTTTTTTGTTAATTGTTATTTCTTTTGTTTTTTGAGCCTTTCTTTATTTCTTTTATAATAAAACGTGTAAACAACAAAATTTTGTTACTGAAATGTTTTTTGGTCTACTTTCCCAAAGCCGCCTCTAGGCGGTCCAAGGTTTTGGTCCTATAAAACCCGATTCGTGCAAAAGTAAAAATTTTTCCAGAAGAAACCTTTGCTTTTAAGACATAATAAATCTAAAAATAATTTTTTTCTGCGAAAAAAGAATTTGGGCACTAGAGGGTTAAGTCGTCAATCTATACACGTAAGTATACCAACTATAACACAAAAAGTAAAACGTCACAATAAAACATTTTTAGGTTTTCAGAAGCAGGACAAAACCGAAGCGCATACATATGTAAGCGCTTCGTAATAAACTTTGCAATTTTTTTCATAATAAAATAAATATAAGAAGAAAAAAATTTCAAGAGCTTACCCATTTCCTTACGAGGAATCAGGTTGTAAGCAGACGAAAATGTACACGAATCATTGCCGAACGTGTGTTATGTTTTGATGGCGTAATAAAAAAATAATGATGAGACATTGATTTGCTTCTGTGCAAACAACACGTGGAAAAAGTGAACGGATGTAAAAAAGTGTTTTTTTATAAAATAATTTAACTAAAGGGTCCGCCATCTAACGTTTTTTTTCAACTAGTGCTTATTTCGTGAATGGTAACACTTAGCTCATGTCTGATTTGACAGATAATTAGTTTTATACTTCCGCTGAACGAATATGGTTGTGTATACGCTTGAACAACGCTGGAAAATAATGCGTTTTCGCTTCGCTAAGTGGGCCTGCGATAGACTTACAGAAGATGCCGATTGCCGTCAATGGCGATCGTTATGGGGCCATGTTGAACGAATTTTTGTTCACAAAAATTGAAGAGGAGAATATTGGCAACATTTGGTTTCAACAGGAAGGCGCTACGTGCCACACAGCCGAAGCTACACTCGATGTTTTGCGCCCTGTTTTTGAAGATCGCATTATCAGCCGCAGAGCTGATGTCGTTTGGCCACCTCGGAGCTGCGATTTGACACCGTTGGACTATTATTTGTGGGTGCCCTCAAAGATAAGTGTTACGCCGACAAGCCAGAGACAATTGACGCTTTAAAGGACAATATTCGTGAAGCCATCGGTGAAATACAGCTGCACACAATCGATAATGTGCTTTAAAATTGGACCGATCGTGTAGGCTACTGCATGGCCAGCCGAGGCAGCCATTTGAATGAAATTATTTTCCATTATTAACCGGAAGGATTGTACTTTCAAATAAAAAAAGAAATTTGAGAAAATATTCAGTATTTTTTTTATAGCATTTTCAAAAAAAAAATGTTATTTGGCGGACCCGTTACATACGAGTGTATATAAAAAATACTTATTCTTTTATTTATTCTTTAAGGCAGGAATTCATTATATTCTTGCTGCTATAACGAAGCACTTACTGAAGGCCATGAATTCACAGCTCCTCATATACCATGGAAAATGCGCCTATTTTGTAAAAAACTAGTGCTTCCAAGTGGGAATTCGCCATATAAAAATCATGCCTCAGGTAAGCAGGTTTGTAAGTTACGATTTTCCGTTTCTCCCTTACAAACCTGCTTACCGCGAAGCACCATTTTTTATTGGGTTCGCTTTAAAGCTGTATCAATGCATTCTTCGTAAATGTGGGAAACAAGGGGCCATAAATTTGCAAAACCAGCAAAAAAATTAAGTGTTTCATTATGACGAAAAAGTTTTTGTACTAAGAACTTTTTCCTTAATTCTCTGAATACACCAAATTGTTCGCCACCCCAGTCGCTTCCAAGCTCTATTATTGCAAACGTCGTAAGTCTGGGAAACAAGTGCCCACTAATTTTCAAAATATTCGCACTACTCTCCAGGTTCCATAGAATATTGTATATACACATAACACCTAAACAGTGTATACACATACCAAACTAAATTAAAACACATTTGTTTTGTTAACAGTTTATTTATTTATGGTTTATTGCACACTTTCTTTATTTTATTCATATAATTCACTAAATTTTTTCGATTTTAGTTCGTTACCTTTTGTTTAACTTCACGGCACGGCTCTAAAACGAAATTCGGATTTTTTTTTGAAAGAAATGTCAAAATCGAATTATGTTACCATATTTAATAAATTTACGGACGCAATAGGTATGTCTGTTTACTGCAATATTGTACAATATTGTACAAAATGTTGTCTGTTTACTGCAAAACTTTTGCAACGAGAGAGCCAAAGAGAGAATTTTTTGACAGTTGGATGATAGAGAACTCGCAAAATGTTACTGGAGGAATTTCTTCTATCAAGATTTTGCAAGTTCGATCAGCTGTTTTTTATTTACATTTTGATTGCAATATTTTTGTGTGAAAAAGAAGAAGAAAGTTTCAATTTAACAATTGCAGAGGTAAGTGTTTAAAATTGTATTGTTTTTTAACGTCTATTGTAAATTAGAATATAAAAACATTTGTTTTTATGCTAGAAACGTCCATACATACAGTGCGACAGTGCAAATTCACTGGCAGACGTAAATACTTATTTCCTTTGTCATTTCAATTGTTTACACTTGTTGCTGTTTTCTTGCAATATTTCACAAAATGTTGTCTGTTTACTTTTTGGAATAGAGAAAAAAAAGAGCGTAAAATTTTTTTTACTCTCTGCAAAAAGTTACTGGATAAATCTTGCTGGAAAAGTAAACAGACAAAGCTAATATATTTGAATGACAATTCCTTGTGGAATCACAGTGATAATACATAATTAAGTTATTGAAACATCATTAATGCTCGGCAATGCTAAAAGAGAAATCCCTAAATAATTGAGAGAGAATTTGGCATCTCTCGCAATTTATTGTCTTCTCTCTCAAAATAAATGTAGTTATCCAAATTCATCAGGGATGATTTTCACTTATTCGGCCTTTTTATTGGTATTTTTAATTTTATCGTTCAAGCTCGAGGCCATTCCATATCTCTATTAATAGAGATATAGTTTTTTAAAAAGGAGTTTTGCAAATGTATTCCTATGATTCCTGGCAAACCGTATAGCTATTTCAGATCTAGCCACAAATCTTCATCAGCGTTTGTTTGAAATGATGCTATTGAAAAATTGATCAAACTAAATGCAAAGAAATCATTTGTATTGAGAATTCACTATAATGCAAGTGTTCGAAAAATTTGGTATGCGTTCGGCCCAGAATTTTCTATCCTTACTGACGACCTTTCTCAAATATTCCTCAAGAGCCTGATTAAATCGTAATTCCGAGGGCGCTATGTGTCGTTCTCATACTACGAATTCCATTCCTCTTGCATATTTCTTTCAAGATGGCAGATTCAAAATTCCTACCCTGCTCCGAATGCAGTTCTAAAGGGACACCAAAACGACTTATCCAGTTGTTCACGATAGCTTTGCTTGTTGTTTTCGTTTCTTTATTCGGAATAGCGTACACCTCGGGCCATTTACTGAAGTAGTCCATAACGACTAGGGCATATTGGCTCCCAGATCTACTTGTTGGATATGGACCAGCCACACTCATGGATATTCGCACGAAGGGAGCACTTGGGCTCTCCTGATGTCTCTGTCGGCAATTCACTCGGATACAGCTTTTTGACGACCAACCCAATAGAAACATTCACTTTCAAGGCAGGTACCACAACTAGATTTTTCTCCATTTTACCTTCCTCACTTTCCCATACACGGTATAGACAGCCATCTAGCAATCTCAAGCTATTTCACTGGGCCCAATATAATTGTAAAACGGGGCTTTCTGAAGCGATTTCATTCCGCGTTAATTGTCTATCCTCTTCCTTTGTCAAAATAATTTTTGCCAATACAGGATCACCATTTCGAATTGGAATTTAAAAACGTCAAATGGGGTAGAGCCATCGAAACTGGGAGCTTTCAATCTACTAGAGGCTTCAGAAATTACTCGCACTGGCCCTTCTTGCAACTGGAGATCATTCATCTTTCTTTCCCGTTCGGCGAATCTTTCCTCCACATCCTATTCGCCCTGTACGATCTTCTGCTGAAACTCCTCGAATTTTTGTTCATTAACCTGTATCTCCATGTTATTCATAGCTTCCGAAATTTCATGTAGCTTGTCATTTGTGGCGTTTGTTGTTTCCTGCATAATTCTAGAATTTTCACCAAATTTCTCGTTCATAATTCTAGAATTTTCACCAAATTTCTCGTCCATAATTCTAGAATTCTCAGCAAATTTCTTATCAAGTTGCGTGTTAATTATTCGAGAATTTTCGCTCAATTTCTCGTCCACAATTCTAGACCTCTCGTTCATAATTCTAGAATTATAGTCCACTTTGGCCATCACGGCAGCAAACATTGTAGAAACATCTACATTACCAGTTGCTTCTTTTGCACAAACCTCCATTTCGTCTTTGCACTTGAACTGATATGTGTCAATGTCGATGTTTCGGCGTTTAAATTCTTCTTTAATCGCCTCTGCAGCTCTACCTTATTACCAGCTGTCGGTTGATCCAATTTACTCAACTCCTTTTTTAGTTGTTAAACTTTGAGTTCTTCAAACTTCATCGATGTCCTTAATTCGTAATTTCACTTCTGACACCAATGTTACGAATTTCCTTATTCCTCCTTTTTGCGTTGTTTTATTCCCAATTCGTTCGTTTTCAATTACGATAATTACAACGGTATAACTTCCTTTTATTTTACTTATGTATATAGTACCACTTTAATAAGTTTTATATTTTACTATCAAATCGCGTTGCTTACTTTACGGGGTTTAATCACAAAATTTATTTTTTTTATTTTAATTATTTTAATTAAAAATATTTCTATTTTAAATAAAATTTCATTATTATTTTTTTGCATGTATATATATTTACATTAATTAATAATGTATGACCTACGCTATTTATACCAACTCACCATACTCAAATGAAGTTATATCTAGCAAATTCAAGAACCTTCTAGTCGTTGTTGTTACTTATCTTTGTAGAATCATCTCGAATTATCTTAACTGAGGCGATACTTCAATGCATACTTTCATACAATGCATACTTTCAGGTGCAGCACTAGCCGCCCTGTTATTTACATAATGTTAGTATATTCATTAAGATATAAACGCCTCATTGTTTCGGGACGTGCCACTTTTAATAGCAACCACAACATTTCAATACCCGAAGCTATATACATACATATAATTTACCAAATTATAGTTGTTCTATGTTGATTGTAGAATATTTGATTAGTGCAACGATCGGAAAACGATATCACAAAAATAAATATCACGCAAGTTGAAATTAAAGTTGAAATAAATCTATCGCTTATGTTCAAAATAATAAAGTACTTTCCATCAATGTTGAAAAAACTTTGTGGGTCGGTCATACATTTGACTCCTTCCTGTAAGGGCACCCTTGAGACGGTTAGAGCGGTGAGAGTAAATTTTTTAAAAATCTAATTTTTGTATGGAAGCCCCTTATGGGGTGAAGATGAGGCTTAGGTTTTTGCTGCTTTTCACCTTTGTCTGATCAGGTTGAAGGAAGAGTTGCATAACCATGCGCAAAACACGGAAAAACGAAGCGCTTTTTTTAAACGCGTTTTTCTCAATAACTTCTTTTCGGCGCGGAGGTCCCTTTTCATGGAGCGGGTCACATATGTTCAACATTTATTCATTGTTTTAATTTATAATACAATTGTGTGTGTTTCTGTTGCACATATTTTTTTTGTGTTCGTGGGTGTCTATTTTTTAAGAGAACAATTTTAATATAAATTTCATTTGCTAATGTTAATATATACATTTCATTGTGTATAGGCATTTTGTTCGCTGACTGCTATTGAACATTTTGCATACATTCCAGTTTGAATTTCTAGCGAACATTATTGTATTCGTTTTTTGTTGTATGGGTTAATGCTGTTATGTTAACAGTTTGAACACTATTTTTAAATTAGAAAACCCCGTGGCAACCCCCGGGCCACACCCGTGAACACACACACAACATTTGCATTCTGCTTACTAACTCAAATACAGAAATTAATTGAGGCAATACTTTATATATATTGTTACGAATACGTAAAAGCTTTTGTTTGCTCTTAATGACTCTACTAACATTATGTAAATAACAGGCAGTTAGTGCTGCGCCTGAAAGTATGCATTGTAACAACGTACCAGCTCGTTTAAACCAGTACCATGAATTCGCCTCAGTTAAGATAATTCTCCACCATTCGAGATGATTCTACAAAGAAATGTAACAACAACAATGACTAGAAGGTTCTTGAATTCGCTAGATATAACTTCATTTGAGAATGGTGAGTTGGTATAAATAGCGGAGGTCTATGGAATGGAGAGTTCAGTTTGAGATTAAACCCCGTAAAGTAAGCAACGCGAATTGATAGTAAAATATAAGACTTGTTAAAGTGTTATAAATAAAGTAAACTGTTGTACTACATATATGTATAAGTAAAATAAAAGGAAGTTAAACCGTTGTAATTATCGTAATTTAAAACGAACCTTGTTTTATTATTGGGATTAAAACAACACAAAAAGGACGAATAAGGAAATTCGTAACAATATTATAAATAAATTTCCATTTTCATTGCATACTTTTAGACATTAACGAATAGCGAGCCTGACAGTACTTTAGTTGTATACAAGATGTTCAAAAGCAGCCAGTGAACAAATTGCCTATAAAAAATGAAATGTATACGTGACCTGGTCTACGGAAAGGGGGCTTAGGTGTGAAAAAATCAATTTTCACTTTTTGGTTGATTCGGATGGAAGATGAGATGCTTTTTCACGTGGTGAAAAGCAGAAAATCCTAACTTGCTTAGAAGTGCACTAAAAATGTAGAGAAAGAAGAGTAAAAATACGACAAAATATAATTTATTGGTAATGAACAAAATATATTGAATTATAAGCTATAAAGACATGATTATACAGTAGAAAAACGTATTATGGGCCAAAAATAATAATGCTGAGTAGTTTATATATTTTTCTTTGTTGTCGTTTTCCTTGAGATCTTTTTACGTGTTGATCCTGAGGAAGATGGACCTGGTTCCTCGTCTGGTTTGAGAACATCTTGACTAGTTTTTGCCTTCCGTTTCTTCGATGGCATGTACAAAACGGAAAAACGAACGACAAACAGGTACTCTGTAGAAGGTAAATTGAATTCTATGCCTCATAACTTCTGTATCCTGTCTCTGTCCATATTTCTTCCGCCCAGCAAGCTTTGCGTATACACTTTCTAGCTTTTCGTTACTCATAATTCCAGCTTCGATGTGACTTAGTATCACTAAATCAAGTTCATTTTTCGACATCTCTAAACAATTGTTCCGCGTACTCTCGATCATTTCCCGTGGTATCAGTGTATGGCATTCATTATTACAACAATTTTTTGACAGAAATTTTGTTACATACAGGTCCATGTTAACAAAAGTTTGTTCGGTATCATCTTCTGCCTGAGATACACATACTTCGTCTTCATCATCATCGCTCTCTTCATAGTTTTCATCATCCTTTTCATGGAAATATTGTCCGTATACGGCACTGAACCCTCATCAACACTCATGTTTCATTTCAGGCGAAATGCGAAGACGATAATCAACAGAAACAGTAAACGTCACTTCTTCAGTGTTACTTTTTTAAATGTTCCACACTAGCAACTTACACGATGAACTATAATAATATTCCGACCAACAACAACACTTACTGGACCAACAACAACACTTACTGGACGTCCGGCGCGGAGAACAATTAACGAGATAATGAGAAACTGACGAAACGAGTTGCTTACTTTTAACAGCTTTTTAACAGAAAACTAGTTTTCGCACGTAAGCTCCCTTTTCGTAGACCAGGTCACATATATTAACATTAGCAAAGCAAATATGTATATATAAAAATTATTCTCCTACAGCATAGCACCACTGTTAGAAGTTTTACAGTAACATTCATAAAAATAACTAAAACAAGAACGACAAAAAATGTTAAGTAGTACAGCTTGTAGCAAGAAAAGAAAAACACACTCGCATACAAACAAAATTGTGTGCAACAGAAACTCTGAACCATAGTTAATTGTAGAATATTCATTTTACATCTGACTGTGAATGATATCAGACGCAAATTGCGAAATGATATGTGGATGCTCTACTGCAATTTGTTTAGATAGACCTTTTTCACGATTAAAAGTCGAAGAAAAAACTCAAATAATTAAAAATGGAAAGCCAACGCCAGAACTTCCAAATTTAACAACAAAGAATAAAACTTTTATTAGACATTTTACTGCCCCATTTCATTATCGAGACATAATGAACAAGTTTCTGAAAACCGAAATGTATTTGAACGCTTAGTCGATTCGGTATGTTTTCTTGGTGCACAGGAACTTGCATTTAGAGGTAACGATGAAAAACAAAATTCCGACAATAGAGGAAATTATGTGGAAAGTTTACACTTAATTGCTAAATATGATAGTAAATTAGATCGTCATTTATCGACATTCACGATTTTTAAAGGCACCGCATTCAAAACGATATAATGTTAAATAGTATCGAAAAAGAGTTAAATGAAACCTTATTTATCGCAGTAATGATGGATAAAACAACCGATATAAAAAAAGTCTCAATTATCAATAATTTTTCAGTATGTTGAGAAAAAAAGGTGTTGCTAGGGAGCGATTCTACAAATTTAAGTGATGATCGTACGGCAGACTCTATTTCCACAAAATTGATTGATTTAATAAAGCTTAAAAATTGGGGAGGAAAGGTGGTAGCTCAAACCTATGATGACGCGGCTGTCACGTCTAGTGCATTGAATGACACACAGACTAAAGTAAGAGAGCAGTTTTCTAATGCTATTTTATCCATTGTAATGCTCATGTGTTAAATATAGTTTTTATCGCAATCTGTAAACTTTATACAAGAAACCAAAATATTTTTTGTAACATTATCAGGGCTGTCTCCTTTTTTTAATCAATCCACCAAAAGAACTAATTTCTTCGATCAGGTGGTAAAACGAAGAATACCTACTGTGGCAACAAGAACTATTCCTCTAGACTTGTAAATATAGTCCACACTTATCGTTCAGGTCTTATAATAGTATTTGAAGAAATGATAGAAGATCCTGATACTTGGGGTGCGGATACAGTTCAAGCTAGGGGATTTATGCAGTTTTTAGATTCATTTAATACAGTTTTCCTGCTAAATACCTTTAACGAAATTTTTTCATACACTGATGTATTGTTTGAAATTCTTCAAAAAAAAAATCTTTTGATATTCATTATTGTTGCGACCATATTGAAATAACTAAGAAGCATATATTAGCTAACAAATCAAAGTTTGATAATATATTAATTATGACGTAAGCTACTGCTCGAGTAAGTGGAGAAAACATTGAAAATTACGATTTGAGGTATAAAATAACATACAATCAAGTAATTGAAACACTGTTTGAACAAATTGAAACTAGATTTAAATCTTTACAAAATTTAAAATTTGTAGAATTGCTAAATTTAAAAAATATGTAAGTTATCTAAAAATATTTCCGACTGAAGCATTTGAAAGCTTAAAAAATTATTATGGAAATTTTTTTGATTTCTTAAATTAAAAAACGAATTAGTTGTGTTTTATGCCCATTCGTATTTCTATGACATTGCTGTTTTTGACATACCAAATAATTTAATTAATTTTGATTTGTCGGATACTTTTTATGAAGTATTTAAATTAAGTATGTTAATTTTAACAACTCCAGTATCAACAAGTTCTGTTGAGAGATCTTTTTCAGCACTTAAGAGAATTAAGACTTATTCCAGAAACCAAATGTTAGAGGAGTTAGCCGTAATTTCTATAGAAAAGTCTTTTTTAAAATTTTTAAAAAATACAAAATGTGATTTCATTCAAAAAACACGACGTGTTGAACTGGTTTATAAACAAAACAATTCAATTTAAATAAAATGAAAAAACAAGAAATTATTACAAACAAAATAAAAATGTGATCCCTTCCTGAAAAAAGTAAAATAGAAAAAAATATAATTTTTTTTCAATAAGTAATAATTAAAAAATACATAAAAATATATATATGTAAAAAAACATAAAAAAATAAAAAAACTAAAAAATATAAAAAAATAAAAAAAATTTAAAAAAATATAAAAAAACTTGCAAATGGGATCTTACCTATCGCGTCCTCGTCGTGGTCCTGGAATAAACTGAGAATAGACAATTTTTTTTAAATGTGGAGAACACCCTGCTAAAAACTCCACCGCACATCCCTGATGTTTTTCCTGATAGACATAAAGGAAGAATTATAAAATGATCGAAAAATCACGTCAAATCTCCTTTGGACTGTAAAAAAAATGGTGATGATCAAGGGCAAAACTGAGCGGGGTCTTGTAATATCACGTCCATTTACTTTCATAATTTTTTAGATTGGTCGAGGTCCTAACTACACACAGTGTAATTGGAATATCAAACTTCTTTCCAAGGTTTCTAATACCTTCATCTTAAAATGTGAGCAAACTGATTATATACTTACCGACCCGTGTACATCAAACGCTCTTAATAAAACGAAAAATGTTATACATTAATTCATAAATTCATTGTGTTTATTAAATCGATTTTATATAGTTTTTGTTAATACTATTTAAATATTTGACAAATACCGATAGACAGACAACGTCGCCGACTTATATTCTATTTACTTTCATAGTCAGACCGTTGTAATCCTTGTCATAAGGTTCGGAACAAACTGTCTGTTGCCAGTTCCTTCAAATGGGTTACACTTGAACATTCTCTTTGTTTGGAGAATTGGTTTTCTTGTCGTCATGTCTTCCATGCGAATGTACATAATAAATATGTATTTCTAGTAAACTTAAAAGTGACATATTTTCAATATTATTTTGATTATTTCAATAAGTGTTATATGATGTACTAGAACTATTTGTTTTTGTTTTGTAAATAAACTAAATTCTAGATGAGTTGTTGTTGTGTATACGTGGCAATCAGAGGACATTCCATTCCTTATACACATGTATGTACGAGTATGTATGTAAATATGCGTATCTGAGATACATCTAGTATGGAAACTTGGGGGAAACATTAAAACCAATCAACATGGGCACCTTGGTAGTTGTGAGCCCATCTAAGTATGTAGGTATGTCAGTAAAAAAGACTGTCTGCACTTTTTGTGAGTTTAATTTAATAATAAGTTAATAATGTTTTATATCACCCTGTGTTGTAGTTTTTATTTTCTTATTTATGTAATTGATTTCTTAGACATTATATGCAGTTTCTGGCTTTAAAATGTACAACAGTATATTTTTATTTTTGTTGTTATCTATTCTATGGTTTGTTAAAACACTTCGTTCCGAACGAAATGAGAACGTAATGGAGCAACTTTAGATCAAATCAGATATGAGGATATAATACATTTAGTGGTAGTGTGGTGTGGATATCTATTACGATTTATGCTTGATATATTGCATACGTCCTGGGCAAAAAAAATTAACGTAAATTTCACGATATCAAATACTGTAAGCTGGGATTGTTTTACTTAAGAATGCCAAACAGTTGTATGGAAGCTTTTATTTTGTGCCTTATGCAGTAAGAATAAATTATCATGGTCGAATACAACAAATAGGGGCTTCCCCAAAAATACTCAATCGTTTAATCTCTCAAGTTAGGACAGCTAATTTTATTAAATGCATTAATGTATCTATATTTGCACCGCAACCAATAAATTAAGACGCGGTGCGTTTCATCTTACATCGAAAAGGTAATCAACAACTTCCAGGAAAGCACAATGAGACGCTCTCTCGACGCCCAATCGATTGAATCTCAAGCACTCACTGGTAGCATTTTTAAGTAAATGTGGGTTTAATAAATATTCAGAATGCCCACTAGCAAGAACATTTCTCATTTAGTTTTGTGGTAAAGATCTTGCACTGATACAGCGCAAGGGAAACAATTTTACGCTTTTTAGGGTAATCGTAACTGGAATCTATTGATGCATAAATTAGGAACTATAATCTGTAATTAGGAATATAATGCAAAATTCAACTGTAATCGAAAATTTGAATATGCTACTGACTATAAAGACATGTGTGTGGTGGCATTATTTGCGAAAGGTCGCTCAGAGCTAAAGGCCCATAAATATTTTAAACTGATTGTAGTTATGCATGGATAAAAGTATATTCAACTTGTTACAAAATTATGATTCCATTGACGTTCATTTGACTTAAGGTCATAAATATTTAAAGAAAACCACTGATGCGTCTTATTCTTGTTTTATTTATTTTATTTCAATGTTTCGATTAATTTCGTCATTCATCTTCGGGGATATTTTTCGTTGACTGTTGTTACTATCAACATAATTTAAATAATGAAATTAATAAATAATTTTTAAAGTAGTAATTTAAAGTTTAAAATTTTAAAGAATTATTTGACCTTGGAATTCAACGTCAAAAGGCACATTTGCGTGAATTTTTTCCTATTCTGGCTCTTGAGAAAATCGATTCTAGGCACATAACTACATACATGCCCTTAAGTTAAAAGGGAATTTTATTTTTAAATACCGTAAACCCTGTAAAAATGCTTCGAAATCATTAAAATTTAAGGCGCAGTTTCACAGTTGGTAATTCACCATTTAAATAAACTTTAAGTGATCGATGTTTGTCATTGAATATGAAAATGTTCTGTGAGCTTTTAAATAACCGTTGTGCAACTCGCCCTAAATGTTTCAAAATATTCTTTCGAACACCTTTAGTTCTTTTGTGCGTCTCCGTTCAAAAATAATCCCTCACATGTATTATAATGTAGGGTTATGTATGGCTGAATTTATGGCCTTCGATTTCAGAATCGAAATTACATGTCGAAATTAATCACATGCTTCCCGAACTAGTTAAATACTAGGCGTGTTTTTACCCGCTGCTAAACTAATTTTTCGACGACTTTGTACGGGGCGCCGCTTAAAATGGCTTTATATCGCATAACCCCCCTATGGACGAAAAATTAGTTTAGCGGGGAATAAAGAAACAGGCCTACTGTTTTTCTTCTCAGCCATTCCACGTTTAAATGTAGCAGTAGAAATATTCTGAAATTTCTAAGAATTATTGTTTGGCTGGGAGCCACCGCTCCCTTTCTTGTGAACTAGTTACGCAGTATTTAATAATTCATGTACGATTGATTACATAGTAAACTCATAAAGTGCTAGTTCTGCCTTCGTACGTTTTCGTATAAATGGACGCAATCTGAACCGAATTTTTACCGATAAACATGGGGTAACTCCATGAAATATAAGCTGTTCTCACCATGTACCTTGTCCAATAGCCCTTATTCCCGTACTTACTAGTTTTAGGATTTTTATTTCATTTGTGTTTAATTTTCTATTGGAAATTGATAAAAATGTCGTTCAAAATTGGAAACATCGTAAAAACACTAAAAATAGTACGTTAGGAAACAAAGCTAATACCTGTGTATTAGAACAAGACTGAAGTGGTTCTACGGAAATACATTTGTTTGTTTACAGATTACACAAAATGGATATTGGCAAGAAAAAGTGTTCGAAAACTTCTTGATTCTTAAAGTGGTATTAATCAAAAGCATCTCCTTGACTTAAAGAGCCTGTGCCAAAGTGCACAGGTTAATAAAAATATGACATTTGCATGGTGAATAATATTTCACTAGTCCATGGGCCTAGTTAAACTTTTGACAAGTGGATGGAAAATTTTGACGTTTAACAAAAATATACCAGCGGACAAACAAGTTGTGAAGAGCGAAACCGAACTACCGCCGCCGCCGATGTTTTTATTGCGGTTAGGCGCCGCCGAAGTTTTTTAGATACTAATTTGGATTACGATAACTCAATCAATTTTTATAAATATATTTGTCAGTTTGTTTGCATTTACATGCATATTTATATTTTGTTTTTAAAATGGTTTTTAGTCATCGGGTTTATCCCACGCCGAACAAAAAATTTTTTGTCAGGCGCCGCCTCCAAGTTTTTATGTCGACTTGTAGCTCTGTTCATTATTTATTTGTAAACAAAACAATGAAAGATGAACAAATTTGGTAGTAATTTGGATGCAATTTCCAGCAATTTCCAGCAATATTCACGGAGATCGTATTGGCAAAAGAATTGGTAAAAGTAATGGCAAATATTTTCAAAAATTATTCACTGTCAAAATTTACTAATGTCAAAAAAGATATCGATTGGCACAGTAAAAATGGAAATTTTGCTCACCATAACAATTTTTTTTTCACCATATTACTTTGATACCGATTGGTACAGGTTCAAAAAATAGATTTTGAAGTTTTTATTACATAAAATATCAATTCTACCACAGTTTTAACAAATGGATTAGGGGATTTCGATGACACAGCTGTTCGACCTCCTAGCTACAAATGTGATATAGGATAGAATGTGAAAGAGAGTGAGCGATAGGCGAATTGAAAAAACTGACTTTAAATTTGATTTTATTGGCACTTATGACTTTTAAAATAACTAGAATCCAATCAGAACCAGACACGCTGCAGACGCCGATGGAAAAAATCTCTAGCGTCTAATTGAAATGAGAGAGAGAGCGTCTGGTGGCTTCGGCTGATATTTTTTTCCCTGCGTCGTATATGTTAGCGGCTCTTCTTGAATTTATTTGGAAGTTTAGAAAAATTATATTATAGTTGTACAGGAAATAAATAGTTTTTACTGATTTTAAAAATATTCTATTCGCTTTTGTTGTATTGTGTTTAAAAATAAATTGTTCTTTAATTTACCTTTGTATACATATGTATCACCATGCACATATGGCTTGGTTTCTCTTATGATTTTCATGAAAATGTGGCAACTTCATTTTCTCAATTGAGAGATTACCTCAGAGGATTTTCGTGACGATTTTTCGCTGCCATAAGAAACCTGTGTAGAAAAAGGTCGTCGTCTGTAGCGTGTTTGATTAGGTTTAGACTCTTATATGAAATAAATTAGTTTTGATTTGAAGAACACAACAAGCGTGTTTTTTTATTTTCCGCTAAACTAATATTTCGACGAATTTGTATGGGGAGCCGCTTAAAATCGCTTAATATTACTTAGCCCCCATAAAAGTGGTCGAAAAATTAGGTTTAGCAGGGAATAAAAAACACGCTTAATTTCATTCATTTTTATTCGTATTCAATCCAAATTCTTGCAGAAAAAAAACTGACATAAAAAACTGTATCAAAACTGTCGTTAGCCCAGTGTGACTTTCGACGACAGTTTGGTGGAACTGAAACACTCATAGCTTCTCTTTAGTATTTCGCTATGTCTGGATTGAATCCGTATTTTTCACGGTTTACTTTATCTGACGATGGTTGGTCGATATGTAGATATTTGATTGCAGTTTCGAACTAAATTGTGCTTTGTGACATGGCTGATGATGTGCTTCCCATTGTGTCGAAATTTGATTGGTGTGCGTGTGGGGTATATGTACATCGTATGTTTGTATAGGGGTTGCCTTTAACAGAATTAAGTTTAGTTTATTTGGGGCTGGCGCTATTGTATATTTGCTATTTGGTTTTGAGTTCCTGACTAACGGGAAAAGGAGAAAATGCGGTAGTTATAGTTATTATTTTAATTAATATTGACTATTTGCGTACAAGATTGTGAAGGTGATTCATATTTGACTATTTGGGGTTTTCTATTTGGTTTTTAATCCGTTTGGATCGTGGTTATGGCGTAATAGGAACCAACATGTTGTCAGTAACAGCAGGGCTCTTGCAAAACTATTTCTGCTCCAACCAAGGAATCCAGTAATTGAAGTTTAAAAACATATGTCTTTAGGTATTTTAGTCGGCATTTCGTAGGTTTGTATGTGATTGATCTTTCGTTGGCATTCTCTGGGTGTGTTGCTTATTATAATGCGTCCTTATGCTACTATCGCTTAGTGTGCAAAGTCCATAATTCCTCCATCCATTTGGATAAAACCCACACTTACTGTTGCTGTACCAGCAGCTGCTCTACTTGATCGGCTGTACGCAAGAGGAAGGCAGCACTTTCTCTGTAAGCTGAAATCACTTGTCGAGCAGCGGTTATTTCATTTGGACTCAGTTTGTGCGGCAGCAATGGAGGACGCGCTGTGTTTGTTTCCATGCCATTGTTGACATTCAGCGAATTCAAAGCTTGTTGCTGTTGCTGCTGTTGTTGTTGTTGCTGCTGTTGCTGTTGCACCTGCTGTAGTTGCTGCAGCTGGTGAGTTGCAGTTGTTAATACCGTGGAACCGATAATATTACCGTTGTTAAGGTTAGTGTTTATGTTGAGCTGGTTAAGTGCTCCCAAGCTGCTAATACTGGTAACATTGTTGTTATTGGTGCTATTGTTTATTGCATTGACGGTGGTCGTTGGAGCGATAGATGTGTTAGTAGAGGAGCAGGAAGGTTTCATCGATAGATCTGTGGGAGTCACTGAAATTGAAAACAAATGAGGGATATATTTTTAATAGTTTAATTAGAAATATATAAATGCACAACTGGTTCCATAATCTTAGCCCATATGGGTAGGTACATTTGATTTGAAGAAATTAATTTTTTTTTAAATTATGTCAAGTTCATATGTATGTATGTACTTAAAAATAATTAAATGGTTTCCCGTTACATCCCATGAAGGGATTAGGGAGAGCTTCTCACAATCAGTGAGATGTGCGCGTTCTAGTTTTACACTCACTGATGGGACCTACAGTTTTACACCGGTTCCGAACGGTATTTTGAAAAGCTTTTTCATGGCTAAATACTCGATAGTGTCGCCGTCCCTAAGCGAGATGACCGTCGTCGAAAGAAAGTTGAGGGGCTCAGAACAGGGATCGAACCTTCGTGCTTATGTACAAGAGCCGTGCACACTTCCATTGCACCACCGACGGACACATGTACTTAGTGTATTTACAACCGAATTCCGGCCGGTTAACCGTTTGTCGGTTTTTAAAAAATTTTTATTTTCGAAGAAAAGGTTCCACCCGTTACTTGAAGTCGATAAACCGGTTTTTTCGGTTTTAAAGAATTTTTACACAACTGATATTACAACACAGAATTAAAAATCTAACGACTTTTCAATTTCTCTCTATGGGCTGTCTCTAAGCCCATCACACAGACACAAAAGACTTTGCCAACGAACTAAATCGCCGTCTGTTTCCCGAAATCAGTTGTCCGATGGAAATATAAGTCATATCTGCCAACTCCGACTTAGATGTAGGGTTCAGAACTGATGACAATACAAGTAGTAGAGTAGATAAAATTAGTACTCAAATCAATCACGAAATTTGTCACCTCAATTACTTTTGTATTTGAATTTCAGATAATGAAGTACATTTTCATCTCAAGAATACAAATTGTTGAACTTGTAATATTGTATTGTTGTATTTCAATTGAACTTGTAATAATCTTGAAGAGAAATATACCCAATCCTTCAATTAAATGTGTAGTTGTGTTGAGTTCAGTTATTCAGGGGTTAATTAATTCTTCAATTATATACATCACGAAATGGAGTTGGAAGTTAAGTAACATTTAACATGTTATTTCCAATACATGTGTAATCAACCGTGTTGATTATGTATGTAACTGAAAATATACTGAAAATCTTTCATTACATTACATTACATAATCCACACGAATACGATGTTAATTTCAAACTTGACTTGCTTCAAATGGTACATTTCATCAGCTACCTTCTGCACAAGTATATTATATAAATATTATCGCACCTTTAGAGATAGGATAAACAACACTTATAGTCCCTTGAATGTTGAATTGTCTAACTTCAAATACATACACCAATAATTGGCTTAAGTGAAATAAGAGGTTGGCGTTTATATTTCTGGCCTAATAATGAAAAACAAATATTGATGATGACTGAAACTGGTTTTATTGGTTTTCAAAAAATTAAGATCAATACACTTTTGCATTAAATGTAACCAACTCTCGTAGCACTTTGCCATTCCGAATTTGGTAGCTCAAAAACATGCGTTTTGAACGCATCAACCACTTTTTCAGACGTCAAAAAATTTTGACCACCGAGGACCCATAAAATCAATTTTTTGGTGGTAAAATACGCATTTGTTTGAGCCGATGTGTATGACCTAGCATTGTCTTGATGTAGAATGATTCTTCTTCGGGGTTCGTTTCCTTAGTTCACCAAAATCACCTTGCAAGCAAATGTTTGTGTACCATTCAGCATTGCTCGTCCCACGGCGTGCTAACGGAACTGTTGTCACATGACCAGTTATTGGGAAGATGCAGACAACCGTTTGGTTTAAAGTTCTGGATCTGGCTCGTCATTGAAGGCTCACCAGTGTCGACGACTACACGTCTTTGAAGCACCGCCATTGAATTAATGCTCAAGGTTGCTGCCTCTATCTCACGGTATGTGACATAAATATCCAGCAATACCGGTTCAGGAGCAGACCGATGTTTCTGGCACAACAAACGACTTTTATAATTGGACCCAATTAAATTAATACAATACTAATGTCTACCGCTAAGCTAAAAACTTTCCAATGGTGTTGCCAGCTTGCTCCTGGTATCACTACAAATTGCCTAGACCAGAAATGTAAATGGCTTTGTAGTAATTTGTGCCATTTGTATTTATTTAATTCCCTGTTTTTTGCATAAATTTCTTCAGGCAAGTACTTGAGTAATTGATTCATTTAACAAGTAATTGTATTGTATTTTTGTGTTCAAACTCGGTCTTAATTAATATTTTTTGGCAATAATTTTTGCTGTGTATGTTAGCAGAAATCCACACAATATTAATCAGAATTCCCAATCAATACAGTGCCATACGGTCAAATGAAAACTTACTCAACGATGATTTGGCATATTTGGATATGGTTGAATAACCTGTACACTGAAAGAAAAACCTTCATAGCATTAATGAATTCTTACATTGCATCAATGAAAAGTGTCATTGTTTTTGAGCCAATGTCGGGCTTCATTAATGCTATGAACAATGTTACATTAAACGAAAAATGTTTCATAGACCTGAGATTAAAGTACACTTTCTAACCGGAATGGAATATTATCATTGTATTAAAGAAAATGTTACATTGATATTATAAACAGTTTCATTGATGTAATGAAATATTGTCATTGATGTTATGATGATGCTATGAACATGTTTCATTAATGCTATGACCATGTCTCATTAATGTAATAAACAGGTTTCATTTATGGTATGAACATGTTTCATTGAAGGTCTGAATATGTTTCATTGATGGTATGAACAAGTTTCATAGTTGATATGAATAGGTTTCATTGATAGTATGAACAGGTTTCATTCATGGTATGAATATGTTTCATTGATGGTATAAGACAGTTTCCATAACTAAATGCAATTTTAACTTTTGCCACACTATCATGTAAATTATTTGGAAAAAAAAACGAAAATCGAGCAAAATATGGGGGGGGGGGGGGTAGAACACACGATTCTAAGCAAAAAATGTTAAATGGAAAAGTTTGACGGAATTCCTATTTTATGAGTTCGGGCTTTTTGTGGCACGATTCCGACGATTATTAGGTTTTCTGGGACGGGGCCAGGGAGAGAAGTATCTCTGTTTCTAAGTTTGGATTTCGGAATTTTTTGATTTTTGGAAATTTTTTGGGTTTTTGAAATCCCCTTATTTTGCTCGATTTTCGTTTTTTTTTAAATGGCGAGGGATTCTGCATTTCAGCCTTTTATTTTTTTCTTATTTATTCCTTATCTCATACTGACACTCATATATTGTGTCACAGCAGTATTATTTATGTACATACATAAATACATACATTTATACAAATCGTACCTACATATGTACAAATTATCCTTTAACCAAATTGATGAATCGTTAAAAATTAATGAAATGGTACAATATAGTAAAGAAAGATGTTTCATTATTGCTGTTTTAGAAAAAATATTTTAAAATTCAATACAATGAGTGTAATGTAAAGAATGGCCTATTTAATAGATTCTACTTTACAATGTCGATAAAATGTCTGCAATTTTTCTCTATAGTTTCCCATATTTACATGAAAAACATAATTCATTCCATCAATGTAAAACGTTTCTTAGCATTAATGACGGTCCACAAATTCAAAAACTGCAGCAATGAAGGAGTTCTTTGAAGTAATGTAACATTTCATAGCATCAAAGAAACTTTTCATTGCATCAATGTAAATCCATTAATGTAACCCATTCATTGATGCTATGAAGTGCTTTTCTTTCAGTGTATAAATCTGTCACAATTACAAACAACTAGCACTAACTCTACTTATACAACGAAATCGTTTAAGTGCAAAGCACCTAAATTGTATTTTTTGCTTGAAATATGATTTTAAAGGAGAATAACTTCAGTATTGGCTTTAACAATGAAATAATGTTTTTGTCTTTAGTTTTTATAATAATATCGATCTCAAAATTCAAAAGACTAACTAACAGCCATAAATCGAATTGGAATGAACGATCGAATTGGCCAAAATTTTAAACGATAACAGTACGAATATTATAGGTCGAGTAAGATATTTGTTTAGGATATTTTTCTTCACATGTTCCTTTAAAAAAATTCGAAAAGAATTGACCCATGAGATCCAATTTATTTACATTTTAGTTTTGGCAGATTCGTTCGTTCGCTTAAATTCGATTTATGAAAACAGGACTTAAATTAAAAATACATAATTTTTATAAATCGCATAGTTTTACACTTCGACATAAAACCCGAAACCGGTTATTACCCGGTTTCTACTCCTCGGTTTAACCGAAAACCGGGTTTGCCAAAGTTGTGTAACGTCCCTACGGGAAATGTGGTGCCAATTGTCTAAATGTACCAGTCCTGAGATAGGTGAAAAGGGGATATGTCTCCAAGCTGGTTCCAAAGTGTTAAAGAAGAGTCAATTGTGGTGGTATGAATATGGGCCCCAGGAAAATGGGCCCCAAAAAAAAAATGAAATTGGGCCCCAAAAAAAATGTATGGAAAACAACACGACATTTTGGGGCCTATTTTCCCATTTTGGGGTCGTGTTTCGTTTTTTCATTACGAAAATGCACCCCAAACAAGAAAATGAAAAAGGGCCCCAAATAATTTTTGGGGCCCATTATCATATATTGGTGGGGCCTTACTTCACATTTTGGGGTTCATTTTCATTTTTTTTGAGAAACTTTTATAAACTTGCATGATCTAAAAAAATCGAATATTTTCTTTTTTGAATTCAGTTTTATTTACCTGTTAGTTAGTTAGTATTTATTATTATTCATTTATCAAATTCAGTTTGCTTTCATATTTTGAAAGGTATTTGTACATATGTATTTAAGAATATATTTGAAGTGTATCTACAACCTTTGCACGACAGCAGGGACAGTTGTAGGCATTTAAGTTGTCAGCGACAGCACCAGCTTGCACTTTAAGGTGACACTCGTCACATAATATCAAATGCTTGCATGGAAGCAATACAATGTTCGGATATCGAACTTTGCAAATAACACAAAAACGATCATTTCCAATTTCAGGTAAATGCTCTTCATCTGGGCTCTCTTCTTCAACGGTGTGTGAGTTTGTTTCTATATCATTTACGTCAATTTTTGGTAGCATGTCAGTACAAATTTCATTGTCCTTATACAAATCTTTATTTTCAATTTCAATACTACTTCCAAGCATATAAAAAAAATTAAAAAAAAATTCAATTCTTTTATATTTAATTGAGCCGACTAATTCTTCAATAATTCTTCAGACAAAACAAGTTCATCAACAAAACAAACGAAAAAAAATTGGGGCCCGTTTTCACATTTTGGGGCCCACTTTCATACACTTCATCGTATCGCAACCTTAAAATGAATATGAGCCCCAAATAGTGTTCATGAAAATGAGCCCCAAAATAGTTTGGGGCTCGTTTTCATTTTTAGTTTGGGGCCCTGGTTCATTTTTTGGGGCTCATTTTCATTTCTATAAATGGGGTCGATTTTCATTATGAAAATTAACCCCAAATTTTGGGCCCATTTTCATTTTTTACTTTGGGGTGCATTTTCCTGGGGCCCATATTCATAGCGCCGTCAATTGTGCTGAACTGCCGTTGGTAGGCGGGATTAAGAAAAGGAAATTGGAGATTGACTAAATGGATCGGATCCACGGGATCGCAAATAAACGGGTCCTCCTAGAAACATGGGAGTGTGGGCACTGAAATTAAGGTCATTATACGAGTATTTAGGAATTTTCATTTCATCTAGCGATAACTTAGCGAGTTATCGATTTATTTTAAATAAATAACTAATTCATACTAGCGTTTTTATTATACAATTTGGAAATTCTATCGTTTTCAAATTGCATACAAATTTTGAAGGCTTGTTTAGGAGGTTCATTGGGACTAATTCTGTGACGGGTTCAATTGGGGCATATTTTGTGACGGGTTGTTTTAGATCAGTACGTCGATATATCACAGGGTATCTAAAGAGGGTCAATTGTCACCTCCAATGACAAAGCCATGTTAAAGTTACCAGTTCTTTTCATACAAAAGGGACGATACAGGGACCGACTACTATCACTAATGGACCTATCATGTGAGTGGTTCTGTACCGGTCTCATTTCCCGAAGTGGTGATTTGTTGAGGGCTGAGGTAAGCTCAGTCATGTCCAGAGTCTTTCGTTAGGATCCACCGAACCTTTCGAAAAAGAACAGAACAGTTTACCCTTTTAGGGGTTTCGAATTCAGATTCATTATTAATCTTTAATTTAGAAAGTAATTTGATTTACAGAAATAACATCAACCGATTCTCTCGCTGAGAACACTCGTCTCGATTGACGACACTCTTCCGGGGGTACTTGTCTTGGCTTGACAACACTCTTCTGGGGTGTTCCGGACTGGTCGATTTTAATATGATCGGGAACTTTGTGTGTGGCACACGCGATTATTCGGATTCGTTGTTTAGATCGGGTATGCGCGTTTTTGACTCGGTATGCAGTGTCGCCAGTTTGGCATAAGTAATCCTTTTTTACTATATTTTTTTTAGATTATGCATTTAGCATAATTTTTACGACATTTTTCCAACATTTTAGATTTTTCGTAAAATTTTTAGCATAATTTTTTGTATAATGCACAACTTTCCATCAACAAATTTTGCAACTTTTTTATATTTTACTTTTTATAACATGTAACATGAACAAATATCGAATATATATTTAGACCCACCGAACGTTTTTATTTTGATTCATAAAACAATAATATTGTTACGAATAAGTAAAAGCTTTTGCTTACTGTTAGTGACTCTACTAACAGTATGTAAATAACAGGCGGTTAGTGCTGCGCCTGAAAGTATGCATTGTAACAACGTACCAGCATGAATTCACCTCAGTAAAGATAACTCTCCACCATTCGAGATTGTTCTACAAAGATAAGCAACAACAACAACATCCAGATTCTAGAAGGTTCTTGAATTCGCTAGATATACCTTCATTTGAGTATGGTGAGTTGGTATAAATAGCGGAGGTCTTTGGAGTGGAGAGTTCAGTTTGTGATTAAACCCCGTAAAGTGACCAACGCGAATTGATAGTAAAATACAAGACTTTTTTAAGTGTTATAAATAAAGTAAACTGTTGTACTATATAAGTAAAATAAAAGGAAGTGATACCGTTGTAATTATTGTAATTAAAAACGAACCTTGTTTTATTATTGGGAATAAAACAACGCAAAAAGGACGAATAAGGAAATTTGTAACATTGGTGTCAGAAGTGAAATTACGAATTAAGGACAACAATGAAGTTCGAAGAACTCAAAGTTGAACAACTAAAAAAGGAGTTGAGTAAATTGGATCAACCGACAGCTGGTAATAAGGTAGAGCTTCAGAGGCGATTAATAGAAGATTTAAACGCCGAAACATCGACATTGACAGATATCAGTTCGAGTGCAAAGACGAAATGGAGGTTTGTGCAAAAGAAGCAACTGGTAATGTAGATGTTTCTACAATGTTTGCGGCCATGATGGCCAAATTGGACGAAAATTCTAGAATTATTAATGAGAAATTTGGTGAGAATTCTAGAATTATGAACGAGAAATTTGGCGAGAATTCTAGAATTATGGACGAAAAACTTGAAAAGAAATTTGTCGAGAATTCTAGAATTATGGACGATAAATTAAGCGAGAATTCAAGAATTATTCAAGAAACATCAAATGCCACAAATGAGAAACTGCAAGAAATCTCCGAAGTTGTGAGCAATATGGAGATTCAAGTGAACGATAAATTCGAAAAGGTTGAAGAAAAATTCGAGGAAATGGGGCAGAAGATTGAAGAAGTCGAACATAAGTTCGAGGAAGTCGAACGGGAACTAAAAAATTATGTAAGCGAATTGCGAAGGAAAGTGAGTGAACTTCAGTTGCAAGAGGGTCCGGTGCGAGTAATTTCTGAAGGCTCTAGTAGATTGAAAGCTCCCAGTTTCGATGGCTCTACACCATTCGATGTTTTCAAATTCCAATTCGAAATGGTCGCAATTAAGAACTTGTGGAACAGCAACGACAAAGCAGTAGAGCTAATTTTAGCACTGAAAGGCAACGCAGCAGAAGTCCTTCAGAGCATTCCCGTCAGTGCCAGAAACAACTACGAGGATCTACTGGCTGCGTTACACCGCAAGTATGGTGGCGATCACATGAAGGATTTATATCGCATGGAACTAAGAGGCCGAGTGCAAAAGCATAATGAAACACTTCAGGACTTCGCAACCGATGTGGAACGCTTGGTGTTGATGGCATAGCCTAGGGAACCCCAAACTTTCTTAGAGCAATTTAAGATAGAGGCATTTGTTAGGGGCATTAACGATCCTGACGTTAGATATGCGGTGTGTGCCTCACAAAAAGCTACATTTGTGGAAACAGTTTCATTTGCTTTGGCGAATGAGACGGCAAGGGTTGTTTCCAGTCAACAGACACATCAAGTGCGAAGGGTAGAAACGGAAGGCAAATCAAAAGATTTGAAAGGCGCCGTTAGCGAACTGAAAGAAGTGATTCGGATTCTCACGAAAGCGCTATGGCAAGCAACAAAATTGAAAGGTGACAAGCATGGCGAACGTGGCCATATAGGGCGGGACTGTAGAGACCTGAGAAAACGCTCAAGATCTCCAGCGATAACAGCCGATACCGGACGAATAAATGACCGTCCACATGTAATCGAGCGTATGCAGGATTCTAAGGCTGAGATAAAAGAGGAAATTATTGACGTCCGATCCCTGAGAATTGAAACATACGACGAGTGGTACACGGCACAAAGAAGTGATCCTGTATTGCCAAAAATTATTTTAGCAAAGGAAGAGGATAGACAATTACCGCGTAATGAAATCGCTTCAGAAAGCCCCGTTTTAAAATCATATTTGGCCCAGTGGAATAGCCTGAGATTGCTAGATGGCTGTCTATACCGTGTATGGGAAAGTGAAGATGGAAAAACGGAGAAAAATCTAATTGTGGTACCTGCCTTGAAAGTGAAAGAGATAATTGCGGAATCTCATAATGGTCCGAGTGGTAGGCACCTCGGAAACGGCAAAACTATGGAGAAATTAAGGGAACGTTTCTATTGGGTTGATCGTCAAAAAGCTGTATCCGAGTGGATTGCAGGCTGCACCCAGTGCTTGACAACTAAAGGACCAACGCGTAGGAGTTGCGAACAGAGACATCAGGAGAGCCCAAGTGCTCCCTTCGAGCGAATATCCATGAGTGTGGCTGGTCCATATCCAACAAGTAGCTCTGGGAACCAATATGCCCTAGTCGTTATGGACTACTTCAGTAAATGGCCCGAGGTGTACGCTATTCCAAATAAAGAAGCGAAAACAATAAGCAAAGCTATCGTGAACAACTGGATAAGTCGTTTTGGTGTCCCTTTAGAACTGCATTCGGAGCAGGGTAGGAATTTTGAATCTGCGATCTTGAAAGAAATATGCGAGAGGAATGAAATTCGTGGTATAAGAACGACATTAGTGCATCCTCGGACTGAAGGTACGGTGGAGAAATTTAATCAGGCTCTTGAAGAATATTTGAGCAAGATCGTCAGTAAGGATAGAAAATTCTGGGACGAACGCATACCAAAATTCCTTCTAGCATACCGGTCGGCCACCCAGGATACCAATGCCCGAACACCAGCTAGTGCCGTCTTCGGGACAGAGTTAAAGCTCCATAGAAATTTGGAGATAGGCAACTGCCTAGCATCCGACAGTGGGGAGAGTGATGGTATCCCAGGAGAGCTTAGCGAACTTCACGAGTTTGTTCGCAGCAGAATGAAGTTCGTCAGTAATAAGATGAAAGCCAGGTACGACCAAGCGGCAAATTCCGAAGGATTTCATGAAGGCCAGCTAGTTTTACTGTTCAACCCACAGCGCAAGAAAGGTTTATCTCCACAACTTCAGACTCACTGGGAAGGGCCTTACAGGTTTGTAAAACGAATAAATGACGTGGTTTATAGAATCCAGAAAAGCCAAAGTCCAAGAGCTAAAATGAAAGTCGTGCATTTGGAAAGACTAGCTCTGTATGGAAAACGGAGGGTTGAGCCTGCTCGGGACGAACAGGCTTAAGTGGGGGGCAGTGTTACGAATAGTAAAAGCTTTTGCTTACTGTTAATGACTCTACTAACAGTATGTAAATAACAGGCGGTTAGTGCTGTATCGATAAACCAGTAGCATGAATTCACCTCAGTAAAGATAACTCTCCACCATTCGAGATTGTTATACAAAGATAAGCAACAACAACAACATCCAGATTCTAGAAGGTTCTTGAATTCGCTAGATATACCTTCATTTGAGTATGGTGAGTTGGTATAAATAGCGGAGGTCTTTGGAGTGAAGAGTTCCGTTTGTGATTAAACCCCGTAAAGTGAGCAACGCGAATCGATAGTAAAATATAAGACTTGTTAAAGTGTTATAAATAAAGTAAACTGTTGTACTATATAAGAAAAATAGAAGGATGTGAAACCGTTGTAATTATCGTAATTTAAACGAACCTTGTTTTATTATGGGGAATAAAACAACGCAAAAAGAACGAATAAGGAAATTCGTAACAATACAATATTCCGATAGCCTGACTCCTCTCCTATAAATATCTTGCACTTTCTAAATAAATCTGAATGTGTTCCATTGTCCGTCTTGAAGTATACTAATAGAAATAAGAGGCAAACTTCTTTGAGATGAAGGTGATAAAATGTTGTTCCTGTATAAAAGGGCTGAGATTATTTGCTAAATTTATTAATAATAATAATAGTAGTGTGCCTGATTCCTGAATATGATCCCAGTTAACGTATTTAAAAACTTACTTTTTACGAACATTGTGTTGGATATACTTTTAACATGTGGCCGTCGGTGGTGCAATGGGTAGTGTGCGCGCCTCCTGTACATGGCATTCTGGGTTCAATCCCTGCTCTGACCACCTTAACAATTCCTTTCGGCGGCGGTCACCTTGCATAGTGACGGCAACACTATCGAGTATTTAGCCATGAAAAAGCTTCTCAAAATACTGTTCAGAATCGGTTTATGTAAAATTCCTGTTTTATTTTTGTCAGTAATTTTTGCGTGTTTCTCGTGAATCACGCGTGAACGTGAGTAGGATCAAATTCTGCTCACGTGAGCGTGCGTGACCGTGAATACCGAAAAAGTCTTCGTGCGAGAGTGACTGTCTTCCTTTCGTGAGCGTGAGTCAAGACTTACTCACGTGCACATCAGGAGAATACTCGGTAAGAAAACCACTATGGGGAATAGTCAGCCAAAGAAGATTTAGTCGAATAGTCAGCCGAAGCCGCTGTAATAGAATAGTCAGCCGAAGCCGCTATAGTCTAATAGTCAGCCGAAGCCGCTATAATCGAATAGTCGTCCGAATCCGCTATAATAGAATAGTCACCCGAGGCCGCAATAATCGGTAAATTTATTTAATCCGTCTTGTAAAAGGCAGTTTTTAAAAAGTTACTCCTATTTTATGCAGAACTAGAGCTCCAGATCCAATGCAATGATCTTTTCGGGTTGTGCGCACGGAAGTGACTGACTGTCATTAAATACTTTAGCCGCATTAACACGAAATGTGGTTGGTCGCGGGGGCGACATACATATGTATGTAAGTATATTGTGTAGCTGGCTTTAAAGAGAGTTCGTGCTTGTGTGTTTGTCAGTGAGTGTGGTAGTTCTCGAGGGTGAAGTATGTAGTGTGCATGTAAATGTAGGGATGGTCAACGTTACAATTGGAATAAAATTGAAAACCGACATTTTTGAAAACCCGGTTTTATGAATACACTATACGCACTACTTGCTGACATCGCTAAGAACAGCTTGGTACTGGCGGTCATTAACAGTGGAAATTAAGACGTCAACATCCTTAAGCACAAATGGAGTGCCTTTGAAAACGGACTGTCCTCGGTATACTCTGATGTTCTCAGGGAGTTGCCGGATCCATCTCCTGACTGTGATAAAATTATTCGCTTCAGCGATGAGAGCTCTGTTGAGTGCTATTGCTGCGCACTGAGTAAAATAGGTGAAATCTGCCCGGGTTCGGCACTGGATGTTGTCAACATCACGTCTCGGACCAGTGCCCACTCATAGATTCCGGCTTCCCACGCAGATTCAATCAAAAAGCGGCTACAAGACTACAATTCCGGTCTTACAACCAAAAACCGGAACGTCGGTCGATTGGATGATGTAGATGGGGATGGTAAGCATGCAGTTTTTATACTGAATGCCGAGCCTTTGCCTCATCCTGTCAAGTCAGGTGGCGGGGCCTCATACGTATTCAGTAGAATCCTATTTAATGTGTAGAAGAACGATAAGGGAGGCAACGCAGAAGATACACAACCAAAGTTATCCGTAGAGGAACCTGCTCTATAGCACTGGTGAAAGTGGCGAGAGAAAATAACAAGGACCTGATAGGTTGGAGCGATGCCAATGTATATTATCACATATGGGGAAGCACTGCCATCAAGGAAAGGTATGAGTTACATAAGAAATATATTATGAGTAGTAACCTTGTGATTTTAAATAGAGGGTACGAACCTACCTTCATTACTAGAAATAGACAATGACATAAGTGTTAGAATATCTGATTGGAAAGTTTTAGACGTTCATAGCTTTTCTGACCAACGGTATATTAGTGTTTGCGTAATTGCAAAGCCTCATAGTCCTATTATTCCACGCAACATTAGTTAGGTCTATTCCAAATAGACCTGAACTGAAGGTGCGAACTATTGGGGACATAGAAAAAATGGTCGAACGAGTTACATTTGACCTGAATTACTCATTACAGGCTGCATGTCCCAAGGTCAAACCAAGGAGAAAACAGCGGCCACCTGTCCACCACTTGTTATTAGGGGACGGGGACGGGGATATATTTAAAGAAGTACAAGCAGTTCAAGCGAGATTGAGGAAAAATGAAAATAAATGCATTTCTGCAGTAATGTGGAAAGCTTATCCGAAGCCTCCAGGCTTAGGAAAATCGTGGCCGCAACACCTTGTACTATGGGGTACAGTAGGAAAAGTGATGGGGTTCAATTGGATATTCCATTCGAGTACCGCCATCGGACGTTGCCTTTGAAATTGTAACCAAATCTAGAACTCTTTTGGCTATGAAGGCTTCAAATTTTTCACGTCGCCAGGGTCGGACAATATCTCGCCGGCGGAACTACGGTCAGGTTTGTCAGCAGACGAACGCATCAAACGTGCGTTTTGTCGCCTCTGCAATGGGATCTCTCCATGAATGATATTCTGCGTTATCTGGAGATGATGGGAGTTAAGGTTGTGGTTTACGCAGATGACATGTCAAGAGCGGTAAAAATATGTATGACTAGAATTAAATTTAAGGAATGTTCATATTGTTCCTTTTCATATTGATGTTCATATTGTTCCTTTTCTTCGCCAGATGATTTGAGCACGTCTATAGTTACATTTTTTAAATGTAACATTCATGTACCTTTTATCATATTTGGCGGAGGGAAATATATGTATAAATGAATCATGAATGAACCGAGGGCATTTTGTGACCACGACAATTACGGTCACGAACGTTTAATCAGACAACTTAAATTTCAGAAATAGCTTGACTGCAGCAGTGTTTTAAAGTTATATGAAATAGATTTTATACTCACCATTTCCTATGGTAGTTACACCCGGAAAATACGTAGGATATGTCTGTGTACGGCTGGCAACAGCAGCTGCTGCGGCAGCCACAAATGGCGAAGCTGCACTGGGTGATGTAAAATCGGATGGCCTGTACAGGGGACTAGTAGCGGGCATTCCCGTTAATACGGTAGTAGAACCATTAGCACCTGAGCTGCCATTTGCAAGAGCTGTGGCCAACGGCTTTATGTCCATTCCGGTAACACTGGCATTCGAACTTAAAGCTAATGGTGAACTTCTTGCAGAACTCATTCCACCGCTACCTGCACTTGAAGCCGCCAAAGCGGCAGCAGCAGCAGCCGATACAGCAGCGGCAGGTGTGAGAGACAACGGCTCAGCGGCTTCTGAATTAGGTGTGGAACGAGTGAATCCAGTACATGTCGCAAACGGCAAGGATGCAGCATTGGCTGCATTAGAACCGTCATTAGCCGAGGCTGATGTAACTGTCGATGACGTGCTAGCCCCACCAATAGAGGCGGCAGAACTTGTGGTAGCTGCAACAGCAGCTGCCGCAGCTGCGGCGGCCGCGGCGGCAGCAGCGGCTGCTACCGCTGAACCTGGAGCAGGTATGGCATGTGTTATAGGTTCCAAGCCTATACGCATGCGTTTGGCATTGAGGGATTCGTTTTCACAAGCTATAGCTAGGATTTGCTCCGCTTGTACAGATGTAAGATGGGCTGGCGTTGGGCGAGTCTACAATGAACAAAATAATGGCTTATTATTTATTTTTTTTATCTCCCTATGTGCTTGGGCTTACCGTATTTTCCCAACCATCTCTGGTTTTCTTATTGCGTCTACAAGACTTAAGGTAGGTTCGGATGCGTTTTCGCGAGCGATCGCTAAATTCTGGAAATTGTCTGGCACAGGAATCGATAATGGCTTGAATCTTTTCTTTCGGCTGCTTGGAAATAGGGACAATACGATCTAAGTTCTCATCGACGAACAGGCGAACGAACATCTATTAGTGAACAATAATTGAAATATTACTGTTTGATTGAATCATAGAGTCCAGCGTACTTACATTAAATGCTTTCAGACGCTCAGGGTCATGAGAATGCGCCAATTTCTCATCAATTTTGTCATCAGAATCGTCTTCTGAACCCTCATCTTCTTCTTTCTGACCGGATGAATTGGTCTCATCTTGCGCTTCCATTGGGGACGGATTTCCCTCCCTTGGAACAGGCGACAAAGATGAATCCATCTTACTGCTTGATGCAGCGGCATTTTGCGCGAGTGCATTTTGATACTGGGCCCAAAGCCCTCCAACGAGACTTAAATCAGGACCTTCGGCACCATTGCGTGCAGCATTGGAGTTTTGATAGTTCCACGCCAGCAGCATAAGCTTCAGCTTGTCGGCATCTTTCATGATCCCAGCGTAGGGATCGCTTTCCGTGTTGTTGTCGGAAGAGCTGGTGGTATCAGCTGTAGTTGCGGCTGGAGGTATTACTTCCTGCAATGAACGACAAAAAAGAGTTATATTAGGAAAAGCCGTTACCTCGTTGTCTGTACGTTCAAAAATATTTTCGTGTCAAGTTAATATTAACTATCGTCTTTTGATTCCCAATGAACTCCATTTATTTCCCTGATTCAGCATGATTTTTTTTACTGGTAAGTAAACTTTAACAAATCTAACTGTATTTACTGCATAGTTTACTTCGGCCTTTGAACAAGGAAGCCAAGTAGAGGCAATGTTCACGGATTTTGCTAAAGCTTTCGACAAAGCTAGATCATATGGGTTGTCATTATACTTTGTTATTGTGGTTAAAGCCATATTTTCCTGGTAGGGTCTGTAGAGTACATATTGAAGGATTTCAATCTTCTACTTATATGCAAACATCTGGTGTTCCTCAGGGTAGCATCTTAGGACTACTTTTTTCAACCTATTTATAAATGACATTTCTTCATGTTTCACTAAATCTAAATTTCTTTTATGTACTGATGATTTAAAAATATTTCTAAAAACTGACTCATTGCGGGATGCTCTTGATCAGCAAATTGACTTAGAACACTTAAATGAGTGGTGTCTCTTGAATAACCTTCCTTTAAATCTCTCTAAATGTGTAAATGTCTCTTATTTTAGGTCTCGTTAATGAATTTGTTTCATTACAGCAATGAATTTATTTAATTCTTGCAATGAACATGCTTCATTGCTGCAATGACTTTGTTTCATTGCTGCAATGATTTTGTTTCACTGCAGCAATGATTTTTTTTGGACTGTGTTTAAAATTATCTATTTATTGATATGTAAATATTACATTGGTAGTATGTATTTTTAATAATAATTTTAGTAATTCTGCCTACATACGTTTTTCTGACTTCTAATAAATATAAAATTCCACACATTTCGGTGTAGAAATGGCGCCCCAACCTGTACGACAAATTGTCCTAATTGTTCTAAAATTTCCGAAATCATAACATTTATCAACTCACACACTCGTTGTATTTTTGTTGTGATCTGTACTGTCGCGTACACAAATACGCAAATGTTTAGTTTCACGTAGGGTCTACGCCGTTGCACATTCTATTGCATTTTCGGGGTAGTTTTTCGCTATCGATGCGTCACTTCTTTGCTATTGTGTTTCTCTTTGTACTTTGTTTTTTTTGCCGATTTTCTTTATACTCCATTTTACAAATCCACATATCTAGAGTTTACATTTCGCTCAGCAAATTTATGACATTTGGCCTGGTATGACAACAAATTTTATAGTTTTTCACCCAAGCGACATGATAACTTCAAGTCAAAAGTTCTTGGTGTAGGTCACATTTCGTCAAACATATCTCTATCACACCGATCTCACCACGAAGAGTGTGAACGCAAACGTCAGATGAGACAAATGTTCTCTCAATATATAAGAATTTCTCTAAGACAACACACATTAATTCACACAGTTTATTTTTCCCAGTGACCATGCCTTTTAAAGTTACAACCATGGCATAATAAGGAAGGTAAACTCGTTAGAACAGATGTTTTCATTGTGGTTGATCGTTTCAGCTGTCAAACTCATACGTACTTTGTTTCTATTCCATTTTGTTTCCTGTGTTGTTGGTATACTTACGTGTATAGATTGACAACTTAAGCTATTTAAACAAAAACAAAATGTCTGTTGTTGCTGCCTACAACAACAACAACGTCTACTGCTACTACTTGGTTATTTTACTATGGTTACAACCAATTATTTTCGGAAGTTTACTAATTACTTAGCTAATACATCACAAATTTAATTACATCATTTCGTCGGAGAAATACGTCTACAATTGGCGGTTGTTGGAAAGGAATTGATTTAAAATGCCTACGTGATCCACCACTCATGCTGACCATTTTGTCTTGTTGAACTCTGTTTTGAATTCGCTCATTTTCTATCTTCTCTCAATTTCTCTCTTGATCTTCATAAAAATTAGTTTCGTTCCGTTAAGCAACGAAGTTTTCCGTGTGCTATAAATGTTGGCAAACAGCCAAAATAAATGGGTAATAATAGTAAACTATGAAGAAGTAAGATGTAAACCAAATAACAAGAGTCCAAGTATCATTTTCTCCAAAATTCAAATTAAATAAAATTGTTGCAGGAACGAAAAATTAATTGTTGCAGCTACGAAACGAGAAATCGTGTATGACATTATTCAATGCAGCAACAACCAAATTGTCGGAGGTACGAAATTTTTTATTACAGAACGTAAAACATTAACGAATATGTTTCACCCATGCGACGAAGCGTTTTGCTTCAGTGTACTATCAATGTCCCCGTTATAAATTTGCAAATGCTTTTATATGATCGGCTATTGATATAATATTTTATTAATCGACCATATAGTAGATAGATTACTTCCGATGATCTTCCGTATGTTCAACTAAGCTCCTGTCCATCTTTCAGTCTGCTACTTTGTTTGTTATAGAATTTTGCAACAATTTTCAGGACAACTGTCCAGAGGTTTTACATAAATTTTGATCTAGTTTCCGAGGAAATAGTAGAGAACGGTTTTGACAAGAAAACTAGTGAATCAGTTCGTGTTACTATTCCAAAGCTACATTACTAAATTACAATATAACTTTCAAACATGAGTTTTGGGTTTGGTCGATTCTGTTAACATGTAATTGATTCAAATGATTTTTTTGGAAAAAAGAAATGTTCTTTCCATATAGAAGGCACCACAAATTAGCACTTCTATTTAATACAGGAATCTGTGCAAGTGAGGGAGAGATTTAAATGTGCGCCCAATGTTCTTTACAATTTTGTACACCAGTATGCATACAAACTTCTCTGGATATTTTTTAAAATTATTATTTGAACTAAAACGGGGGGTTTCTATGGCACAGCTGATTGAAAAGGTACTAGGGAAATGATGTAGAACGAGAGACCAACGAAGACATAGAGATGATAGACCATGCAGCAAACTAAGTTTAAATACTGTTTGATTGATACTAATGACAGCTAAATTATATTTTATGTTGTTTGCATCGAACGAAAATCCGCATTCCCTTTTATTACTGTCCGTATTATGTCCAACCAAATAGTAAATTATAAAAGCAACTCGAACTCGATGAAATGGCCTACTCCCTCGTCGTCACCAAGATAACATAAATAGAGGTATAGCGGCTCATGTCTATTTCTGTATGCACGTTGAAACAAAGGTCTCTGCAACATATTCTCCCAAACATATTCTGCAGGTACCATGTATATGTTTATAACACGCTCCAAAGATTCATATGTTTGAAAATCCCAAACTCACATGTATTTAAATGGAAACATTAGAATGTTTACAGACAAAAATTTATGCTTTTATGTGGAAACATTCACGTGCTTCATCCCAAATATCCATATACTTACGTGGAAGCATTCGCGTGTTTCCTCCCAAACCTCCATATACTTGCGAGGGAACGTGCGTATTTCCTCCCAAACATGATAGACCCAACTAAGTTTTTGATTTAAATATATATAAATAGTATATTATTTATTATTAATAATTTTGCCAATATAAATCTATATTTATAACCAATTAATAAAAAAACTAAAAGATTTAAAACGTCCCTTTTAATACTTGCGTGCATTGAATGCATTATTTGTTTTTTCTATGAAACGGGAATCTGCTTCTCTTTTGCTTCTCATTTCTTTCTTGTCTCTCAGGGTTTTTTTTGAAGTTTTCCACTTCGCTAAATGCTACAACATTTTAAACCACGTTTATCACTATGCGCTGGTACACAAACAATATATTTATGTGTATACAAAACTCGTTCATGCAAGCCAAGCGCGGTTTGAATACTGTTCCGATTTTCGCAGTAAAGGCTAGGGCAGTTTCTTTCCTCAAAACCGTTTATCACTTTGGTAGCACACATAGTATATACGAAAGCCGTAAACAAAAACTAAAGCAACATCACAAACCATTTAACCGTCCGAGCCTTTATTTATTCTTTTTTACTGATCACCAATATGTTCTACTAAGCGCCGACTAAACACATTTGATATCCTCTATCCGATGAACCATTGACAACTGAATGCAATAAACTAAAACGCAATATATCAGTCACAATAAGAAACCATAGAGTAAATTTATAGTAGAGCCGCCATTTGTCTCATCTGACGTTTCCTTTCACACTCTTCGTGATGCGGTCGGTGTGATAGAGAGATGTTTGACGAAAAGTGATATACACCAGGTGGAATTACAATAACTTCTTGCTTTAATTTTTCATGCCATTTTGGTGAAAAACTGTGAAATTTAAAAGTGTTTTAAACTTTTTTATTGACTGTTATTGTTAGCATACATTTGTGTTGTATTTAACACATTAATTTTAACACACAAAACGAAATGGCGTTGTTGTTATTTTGTTCATTGTTTTGAACCATTGCCTCTATCTGGTATTGGTAAAGCAATTCTTTTCAACATCAAGCGTATACATCACACGAGGACAAATGTCAGAAATTTGGTGAGTGAAAGATTTTCTCTACCCATATTTACTCTATGTAAGAAACACTCACTTTATCTGCAATTTACATACACAGTCAGGAATATTTATGAATCACTGACTGAAAGAATAGACTGTAATAATCTCTTTGTCTCCCTTTTGTTCTCTTGCTCTCGAGAGAACATAACAAACACAGCAGTGTTTGTGTCCCAAACACAGCTAAACTTGGGTCACACACACACATATATTATACCATAATAATCATTGTGTCTCCAACATGTAATATTAAATAGCAAACATGTTACGTTTGGGAACAAGTATACTATACTTGCTTCAAGCTCCAAATACACGATATATTTGCATCCAAACACCAAAAAACTAAACTAACTAACTAAAACGAAATTTTCAGTGCAGACTTTTACGTTGAAAACTTTTTTTTACTCATTTCGTGCAAGACCGACACAACTTAAAATTTAGAGGTATTGAATTGAGTACTACCAATTATTCTCCGGATGGAATCCCTTCGGATAAATTAATTCCTTTATATACAAAATCTTTATACTTTCCGTGGGAACAAGTTTGCAAATTAGCATTTTGCATACAATCTGCAACCCACTTGCATACAACTTGAAACTTTCAATGTTGATGTACTCGAAGCTATGTTTTTTGAGTTCTGGCAGTCTTGCACTGGCTTTGTTTTCTACGATCTTTAGCCATCAACGAATTATGTATATTTACAATTTCTGTGAAGCGAGTAATATCTTAGTGCAACCTATCTCGCTTAAGGCCGTGTTGTACTACGTTCATACAAGAACTTATATTGTGATATCGTATCGTGATCTGTCGTACGAGTCATACGCGCGTTCTTTATTGACATATCGCGATATGATATCACAATATAAGTAGTATCGTAGTATAAATCTTTGGATGTGTCCACATATTCATTTGGTGAGAGCGGAAGGATTTAGTGATAACTTCAGGAGAACGATTTGCAGACAAAAGTTTGACAGATTTGTTAGATTTTTGTGCAAAATTAAAAAATTATGCTATCAGAGTACCATTTCGAATGAAACAAGCAAAAACGAAGAAAACTGTAATAAATGCTTTTATTTTGTCACTTTTTACAAATATTTAGTCTTTGTTCAAAATTTGCTTTTTCCAATTCAATTTTTATTTTATAACTGCTGTATTTGTTTGCCACCGTGCAAAAAGATGTTATTGAATTCTCAAAAAATAATAGTGTAAATCGAATGCGGCATGATCGTACGATTTCTTTTAAAAAGAAAAGTGTTTAATACGATTTCACTCTCCCCGAATCGTTCCATTTGCACTAATAGTTTAACCAGAAGTATACATCCCACAGCTGACCGACTATGAAGTTGGAAAACAGAGTAGATAGGTGAAGGAGCGATAAGCAATCAGAAACAAATTATACAGCAAACTAAGTATAAATAAAGTAGTGTTTGATTGATAGTAATGACAGCTAATTAACGTTTTATGTGGGTTGAATCGAACGAAAATATCCACTCCCTTTTTTTTCTGTCTGTTTTATGCCCAACCAAAGAGTAACATACAACAGCAACTCAAACCAGGAGTATCCATGACACAGCTGATCGACTATTAAGTATGAAATTGATAGAGAACAGAGGAGATAGGTGAGAGAGCGATAATCAACTAGAAGCAAACCATGCCGCAATCTAAGTTTAATTAGTATCCGTTTTTTGCCCAACGAAAGATTAACATACAACAGCAACACAAACTCGATGAAACAGTCTTTGGCAACTCTACTCTGATTTAGTTCGTTTTTAGTTGTGCTCCGTAAATTTAACTTTATTTTCGTATTTTGAAAGTTTGAATAGTGCTTGTTGTGTTAATAGTGCGAAGGTAAGTAAAATTACATTGCTGGATATAATTGTGTGTTCAGTGCAGTGCTTGTTTATACTGTTTTTGTATTATTGTGTGCAATTGGAAATTCTGTTGATCGTGTAAAACACAAACAACAACAATACTATTTGTTTGTCATTGTTGAGAACGTCTAACGTTGTAGTTGTTTGACTTTTGTTTTATCTTTCATTCTCTTTGTTTTGTTATTTGTGTGTCAGAGTTGCCATCTAGTTTTGGGAATTAATATCGATTTAATTATTGATTTGGAATTCTGTTTTTAGTACTTGTTTCTTATTTATATATTTTTTTTACTCTGATTTAATTATGATGACTTGCATGAACAAAGACTGTAATGTTAGATAGGATACCGATACTTTGATTTCACGCTGGTTGTGTGATGGCTTGGTACATGTCAAATGTGTTGGACTTTATGCAAGAGTGCCAGACAATCTTAGTGATGACAAGGGTCTTCGTTGGTGTTGCCTGGATTGTAGAAAATTAGATGTGGAGTTCTACAAATTTTTCAGGAGCATGAAGTCCGAGTTTTCTGATATGGAAAAGGAACTTTCGGCTTTATCTGGTCGATTTTCCAAGTTTATTGGGATGTTCAATAAATATCCGGGATTGGAAAAGAGAGCAGGTTCACCAAAAGCTTCCTCGCCGAAAAGGAAGAAGACGGCTAAGAAGGCCCCTCCATTGGTGGTAATTCCTTCCGCGCCGAATATAATGGACGTTAATTCTCCAGCTCCAACCTCAAGTCCAATGAAATCTTCTGCCCCTTCTACTTTCGCTGAAGTCGTTTCTGTAGTTGCTATTGCTTCCACGGACAGCGAAAAGTCATCTCCTCCGGGTGGTAATCCCGCCCCGGTGCCAGGACCGGGACCGAGAACGTTGACTGTCGTACCGGCAAGGAAGACAATATTTGTGTCTAGACTTCCCCCCGACACGACCGAAGAGGATATACGACTTTACATATCGTCTAAATTAATCGGGAGTAATTCTAACGATTCCATACAGTGCTACAAGCTGAAATCACAATTTTCAGAACGTAGGTTGGTGGATTCGGAATTTCGGCCTCACAGAACGTTCGTAAGGGAATTTAGGTATCGGGGTAATGGTAAATAAGGGAGCTCCAAAAAACAAATGTTCGCGGTTTGAATACTAAATTGTCTGGATTATTTGTTGATAGCTTTGGTTCTGAGTTTGATGTCATTGCATTTTCCGAGACATGGCTTAAACCTAATGTTTTTAATTCTGAGTTGTTCCGCAATAAGTACGTGTTTTAATCTCAATTGAAAATTCTTTGTCTTCTGAGTTAGATACAATTAATGATATTGGCGATCTTGAATTTATTGTGCTGTCCATTAATTCGGGCAATTTGAAACTGTTTGTCAGGTGGTCTTATATACCGCCATCTCGTGCTTTGAGGTATATCAAGAGCATATTGACGCTATTGCAAAAGTTATTGCGTTAGCCAGTAGAAAGGACGGTATTTTAGTATTGGGTGACTTTAATTTTCCGTCTATGACATGGGTGTCTTTACCCGATACCAATTCTCTGACTCCATTGACACCATGTGATTGGTCATACAAATTACATTTTAGGTGGCAATGTTCTTGAATCGGTGGATTCATTTGTTGATCTTGGTGTTCTCTTGGACAGAAAATTTAATTTCAACTCCCACATAATTACGATTATGGCTTATGGCGTTCTGAACTTTATTAAATGTTGGGCAAACGAATTTTCAGATCCCTACGTTACGAAAAATCTTTTTACTTCACTAGTCCGTCCTGTTCTCGAATATGCATTTGTTGTTTGGGACCCTCAGTACAATTTGTATGTTAATATGATTGAATCGGTCCAGAAACAGTTTCTCATTTTTTGTCTGAGAAACCTTCAATGGAACCCGAACCATAATCTTCCTTCGTATAGCAGTAGACTAGCGTTGATCAAATTGCCGACTCTTAGTAGTAGACGTACCGTGATAAACTCTATTACAGGTTTGAAGATAATTGATGGATGTATATGTTCTGAATTTCTGTTATCTAAGATTTTCATAAATGTCCCATTGAGACCCACGAGGTATGCGTCCTTAGATCCAGTTAGGAGAATGTGTCGTGACTTTAATTTGCTATATCAGCTTATTTATTTCACTGGTAGTTGGGAAACTACAAAGTCTAGGATATTTTGTCATTTGAACCGATTGCATTAGTGCTATATATTCCTTTACATTTGTAAAATTACTTTATCCTACTATCTGGTCTGATTTATAATTTGATTTCCGTTTTGTTCGTAATTATTATACATACATTATGAAGTCTTTGTTATATTAATATCTCGTGATGTACTTGTATACTTATTTATGTTAGTGTAATACCATCTGGTGAAGAATTTCTGTAGTTGATTGCAACGTGTGAACTTATGATCCTTGCTCTCCCGTTATAGACCGGTCTATAATGTGTACGCTGTCCTCACGTTATGGGGACGTGGCCCTCTCGGTCGGTAGGGTCGGGTAAGAGTGGCGGTGATGGGTTCGCTCGATTTAAAAAAAATAAAAATCTCCTACTACAGCGTTGACAGTTTTTGATGTGTTAACATCTATAGGCACACGGGTAGGGCAATCTATCAAAGTGAACAACACACAGCATTAGCATCACATACGTGATTGTTGTACAACAATAGTCTCTGCCTGAAAATAAGTATGATGGTATTGATGTAGCGGTAGCGAATAAACAAGCAGGTCGTCGTCGACAAAGAGTATTGAATAGTATAGAGAACTTATGGAACGAATTGTATGGCTCAAAAGCACTGGCGACATCTGGCGAATGATTCAAAACATATTACTCTCTTTTTGTCATAACTTGGTCCATTCATAATTTTGATGTGAAACATTGATGCTTTTTGTATTGTTTTATATAATAACATTGTCGAAATGGTGTATTTATATTGAAATACATATTCTATAAAGAGAATAAGACTCGTTTATGCTCTTTTACTCAGACTCTCAAATGAGAGCGGAAAAGGAGTGTAATAAGTTCTCTATACTATTCAATACTTTTTGTCGTCGCTCTGTTTATGACAAAACAAAAATAATTATTTCAGTGAGCTAAATATTGCTTTATTTATTTTCGCAATATTACATTTAATGTTAAAGCAGATGTGCAATAGCAATAGCAAAAGAGCCTTCAGTACAAAAACTATTCTTTTTTTATTTTCGAATGTAACATTTACTAATATGTTCATAGACATCGAACAGGTACCGTGTAGCAAAAAGGTGTTAACACATCGCCCGTGAGTTCGAACACTCATTGATTTTTTTCTGGGTCGAATCCCCAAGTCATGGTTTGTTATCCCCGAAAATCCTCAAACAACTATTATTCATCCCCAAAAATATGGGGCCGAATTAATACTGCGTATATATACAACTAAGTTATCGCACATCGATTACCGGTGTTTTTTTCCCTATAGGAGTTTCTGATCCTTCCTATCGGCTAATCCCCGTCTGTGCAAACGAGGGCGAAAAACTTTTTTAAAAATCTATTTAATAAAAAATTGTATGCATCGAGTCTTTGATCAAAATTATCCAGCTTAAGAGTGTTTTCGAACTTGGAGTTCGACTGAGAAAATACAATGATGGTAATTAAATGAGATGTTTTGATGCATATTTTGGGTGCAGCGTTAACATCTGTTAATTTTTAAATGGCGAGAGGCAAAACGTCCCTGGATGATGGCCGCCGGAAGTGATTAATTGATTTTCATTTAATGCTCTCCACACCTATTCCTTTTAAATTTGTTAACAAAATATCTATTAGTTCTATCGAAGACCTTTAAATGCATGATGTTACAGTCCTAATATACAAATATAATATACATATATAAATGCTTTCAAAATGCTGCATCCAATATAGCGAAATTATCTGCGGCTTTAAATATATGTCAAACTGCGGTTGTTGACCAAGATTCGACAAATTGTAATGGACTGTAGCTATGATTTCATTTTTAGTCCCTCTTAAATTACAGTTGTATCTCCAGTGATTGACGATATATAACACATCAAAACTTTTACTTTCCCTGTTGTCCGTTTCTTTTTGTTGTTCCTGTGCCGAATTTCGGCGCCCAGACGGTGTACAGAAAAAAATTCGATGTAATATTGAATAAAAATGCTGTATAATTTAACCAAGTGCTAAGTGCACTTGGAACCAATAGCTTAGACATTTTCATGCTCGAAATATCAGCTAAAATTTTAGATTGAAAATTTAACTACGTAGAATAAGTAATTTGATACATATACAGTATTTTGCTAATTTTCTTGTATATTAATTTATTTACTAATAAAAATAGTCAACGAGGTCACTGATTGTGATCAGGAAAAGTATAATGGAATAACACACGCCTATACTCAAAAGCTATAGTATTTATATTTAAAACTATCACCGTTTTGGCTTGCAATGGATCGATGTACTTCTTACAGCCATACCATTTTCACAACCAGAAATCATAATTTTACGATAGTTCCCATCAATTGGCATTGATCACAATGGATTTTAATCCAACAACCGTTGACGAAATTCTTTGTAGCATCAGCAAATTGGGGGCTAGGCAAATAAAATTGATACCAAAAAGTGTCTTGACGAGCTAAATTTGCTCGAATTTGCTTACACTGGGCTGTAAGGGATGGTCAATAATCAAGCCGTTAATAGTAAATATTCCTAAATTAATAGTTACCTTTAATCCAATAAAATAAATTATCTTTTATTTTGATATTCCCGAATAGACTATTTTTAGAATACTTTTCTCTACTTTGGAATTTCGAAATCAAAACAATTTTTTAAACTACCTGTTTCGTTTGGAAATTTTACAAAGCCAATAGGTGTAAGAATTGCCCGATGGTATAGGTAATAAATCGTACTTTTTTAGCCTCATACAAAAATTGTTTTCCTAAGCGAAACAAGGCAGGATAACTTCGAGTAATTTTTTCTGTGTGCCAAGAATGAAATACAATTTCTTTGAATTTGCTACTCCTATATTCTTTGTTGTTTCAAACATCGTTGTTGTTACTTTATCGATTCGAGAACTACAGAAACGAGGTACTGAATACACACAGTCACTCCAAGAAATGGGTGCTTATCTCTATTTGAAAATTTAAACAGCTGTTGGACCTTAACGCTTCAACTTAAAAATATATAAGTATTATTATGGCTTGTATCTTAATTTCACACTAAAAACTACATACATTAGAAGCCAATATTAGAAGAACATTGGAAGCCATTCTACAACATTAAAAGCCAAATTACTTGTGATTTGCAGCTTCAATAAGTATAATTTTTTTATATAAATCTCAGTTCGATTTCCCATACCTTGTCTATTTTTTCGACTACCACAGTGTTAATAAATTTATTAGCTATTATATTAAGTTTTCCACGATCTTCGATTATAATATATAATAATTATATAATATAATATATATTAATAATTGTTCCCTGAAGAAGTCGCCCAATGAGGAGACGAAATATTGGAAATAAATAAGCAATACTTACTTATAAATGATATTAAGCTCGTTTAAATAATAATAAGAATTTATTGGCTATTTGTAAATTTTCGTTATATTCTACTCGGTTAATAGAAATATAACTTCTCAGTGATAAACACCGCGATAAACAGCGATATTTTGTTCTTTCCTTCTGAAAACTAACTGTAATTTAATGTCGACCATATACAATGTTTTCGATAATATCCCTCTCTCTTTATCATATACTTTTCTCTCTTTTGGACTTTATTTGTAGTCCCGTTATCTATGATTATCGCTGTAAGTTTGCAACTCAATAGAAAATAATTATACATATGTGCAGTCGCGTTCCTGACACTTTAAAGTGAACAACTCTATTTTTCTCGGGTGTTTAGTATAAAGTATCTTTTTGAACGTGAGTAAAGTGATCGTTATGAATATATTCTAAGAAACATATTATTCACAGTTTTGCTTCTAGGTGAACATGCCACGTGGAAGTGAACTTACGGATGAGGAGCGCGGAAAAATTGTTGGAATGAGACTTGCCGATAAAGGAATTGGGGAGATTGCATCACGAATATTTCTTGTTAAATGCAACACATATATATGCACGTTCTCGACTCCATCTTCATAAAAAAAATCTATGCTACTTATGTCCATTTCGATTTTGCAAGCACTACAAAATTGTTAGCTTCTTTTATTTTCACATAAATCAGCTGCTTCTACTTGTCAAAATTAATATTTCGAGTTGGTAACACCATAACAATTGCAACCAAAAAAAGTTGTGAACCACAATACAAAACATAAGTTTGGTCGTGTTGAAGTTGGGTCGTCTCTAGGTCGACCAATCTAAGTTGAGTGGTGAACGGGTAATAGGGGCATTAATTACATATTTTAATTGGATAAGAATAAGAATTAAATTTAAGTTTAATTTTTGCATATACATATAAATATTTTCTATGTAGCATATATCAAACACTTTTTTGTTCTAAAAAAGAAATGAAAAAATATGTTTTCTTATAATCTTAAAGAACATATAAATATAAACTAATATATAAAATAAAAATCAAAAAAATTTTAGTTTTCAAAGCTCCAACTCTACATGATACATTGCACATAAAAATATATGACAGGGATATTCAATTCATTCAAATCGATAAAGTCAACTGCGATTGGTGCAGACGATATTAAACCTAAGTTGTCCTAAGATGTGATAAATACAGCTCTCATAAAATCAGTTTTTCTTAATGTTTGGAATATGGGAAAGAATTTGAAATTGGAAATTCGAAAAAAAAAAAAATAATAAAGATAAACGACCAATTTCAGTACAAACGTTTCTCTTAAAGATCTTGGAAAGAATAATGAACGACCAAATATCAGTAGTACTTATGGAACAAAATAAACTCCTTTCTGACATGCAATCGGGGTTTATGAAAAACAGATGCTGTATCACTGTTGTCTTGGACGTCGTTGAGAATATTCGTCGTCAACTTGAAGCGAATATGGTATCTATACTAGTACTTTTGGACCACAGCAAAGCTTTTGATACCGCAAAACATGATACTTTTATATGATACTTTTAATTTATGATACTTTTAATTTATTATGATACTTTTAATTTAATTAAATTTTTTAATTTCTCTTGAACTGCAACAAAATTAATATCGTCATAATTACCGTATCGTTCTCAAATTATTGTATGTGCTGTAAAAGAAATCAAGTCAATATAACCAGAGGAGTTCCTCAAGGATCCATTCATGGACCACTCCTGTTCTCGGTATACCGGTATATATATTCAACTGTAAAATGCAATTGTATCCCGATGATGCTCAAAAATATCTGTGCTCAAAAATTTATCACATAGAAACATGAGTCAGGAGTATAAACGATGACCTAGCGAGAACTTCCAAATGGCCCGCTGAAAATGGGCTGTTTCTTGTCACAAGACAAAATATATAGCGATATCTAAAAATAAGTCCACTGTTAGTAACTTATAGGTAGATATAAAAATGGTGAACGCATTTCAAACATATTTCAAACTGGTTCTAACATTTTACTCTAAACTCACTTGGTCCAACCACATAAACAGCAACATTGGTAGAGTCTACGGAGTGTTAAGGAATCCATGGGCAGTGTTGCCAACATTTTGTGAGCTAAAGGCGTAATTAAAAACCAGAAAAGCGTAAAAAAGGGTAAAAATTTCCGTAAATAAGCGTAAAAAGCGTTTGGCTTTATTTCTATTCAAAATGACTAAATTTTCAATAGAACACATTTTTTAAAACTAAATACTGTTCTCGAAATGGATTTTGCCCTACGGAATCTTTGAACTCATTTAGTTCTATCCAAAAAAGATCTGTTCGATATTTGTTCTTCCATACACAGTTTCTAATATTATCAATACTTAGTTCCATATTAGAAATGACATCCGCTTCTCTAATATACTATTTAATAAATGCCAGTATTTCGTCTCTATTGCTGTTATAGAGAATGGTATTTACACTAAACAATGATATTTTTTGTAGTGTTCCAAAGTTGGTTGGAAGTTTACATCGGGTTTCGTATATAAGATGTTTAGTGAATATAATACATTTTTCCTTCATTCCTTTCTTTTCGTGTTCTGAAATCAGTGAATCCTTGCACGCTTTTTCAAAACTATGCCCAAGATAGCAAAATTCGTCTAAACAATTTTCAATAGGATCTTTTAAATAATTAAAACTTTTTTTCATTTGTTCTTTCGGTGAAACATAAAAGCACAAGAGGATGACATTTCGTCAGTGCTGTTAAAACAACAAACATGTATTCAAATTACAACAACTCGTCTTATACCATATAAATAATTATACCATAGCAGTAGCAGTACGAGTATATGGGGTGCTTAAGACAGACTGAAGGAATGAAAGAGACTTACATACATATGTATGTATGTAAAAACTTGCAATAGCAATAAATATTCGAATGTATACACGTTGCCACATTTGAAAAGCCAAAAAGCGCTAAAAGCACCAACGGAAAACATGAAAAGCGTCGCATAGCGCTTTTTTTCCTTTTGGCACTATGGACCCTATTTTCGCGTTTTGGAGGGTCTAAAAAGCACCATAAATAGTGCGAAAAGCACCAAGTTGGCATCGCTGTCCATGGGCAGTTCGTTTATCAACACCCCAACACATTATAATGTTACTTGCTAAGACCCATTTGATTTCCATGCTACTGTACTAGCACTGTAATTTATAAGATTATTGTCTTGTGTTAGGTTTTCAAATAAATAAATACACTAAAGAAAATTTCCAAGAAACACAATTCATGGGACGCTGTAACTAAAGTGAAAATACTGAATTTCGTAGAATATTACCCTTGGCGCTTTAATTCTGCCTTAGGATTGAAACAAACGTCCGTGATATTGGAATAGGTGAGGGCTGTACCAACTGTAGTAATTTTAGTAGTTTTGACATAGAGCAACTCAAGACAACTTTTATAAATATTTCTACTAACGAATGCAATCCAGAGTTTTATAGCTTTGACAGTGTTGCCTTACAAAAACGAATTTGGATATCCCATTTGAATGTACATGCCTCAGTGAGTTAGATGTCCTAACATCTTTCTCCCTCGTAATTTCGAATGGGTCGGGATGTGACAGTATGGACGGACCGACGATTTGTAACATTACCGTACCTCAGATATTTATTTAATTGTATTCTTACTGCTAGCAGCTTTCCAGTGAGCTGTGCGCGTACTAGTTTTACACTCACTGATTGGGACCTACAGTATTACATCGGTTCCGAACGGTACTTTGGTAAGCTATTTCTTGGCTAAATACTCGATAGTGTCGCCATCACTAAGCGACGTGGCCGTTGTCAAAGGAAATGTAAGGTGGTCAGAGCAGGGATCGAGCCCACGTTCTCATACACAAGAGCCGCGCACATTAGCCATTGCAACACCGGCGGCCACCTTCTTACAATTTAGGACATTAACGGAATACAGTCCAAATGACACCATTTGTTTCCCTCCAAATGTGTTTCAAAAAATGTTACACAGACGAATAACAGTGCATGAACAATTATTCTAGGCCGGATTTCGTTAAAAGCACAGTGGTGTACTACTTTAACCGAAGTCTCGGGAAATATTAACATTGAGTTTGTTGTTTTATGAGACCACTACTCCAAGACTTTTGATTCGGTTGAACTTGCTATACTTAGGGTAGTATTCTAAAAGTCCCGAAAGTGAACGTAAACGCAAAAGCCAACGCGAACGCCAAAGTCAAAAAATGGTAGTTTATATATCACTTCGCGCTTGCGTTTGTTTACGAATGCTGTCACTGACATCTGAGGTGTATAGAGTTGCCAAACTAAAATAAAAAACTATAGATCAAAAAAAGTTATCTTGAGTGAAATGCTCAGAATGAAAAAGATTAAAAAATTTAGCTCTATTTCAGTAGATCAACAGACTTTAAGATTGCTATTATTTATATGTCCAATAAATTTCCCCATCTATATTAAATTAGTTGTCTTTTCAAAAACACGTGCCATTTGGCGGTATGTATTGATTGTAATGTATTGGTTCGTTTGTTTATTAATGTCTATCATTTTATAATAGTTTTGCAACGTATTATTTATTTGAACGTTCCATTTCTAATTTTATTATTGTAAATAAGAATTTCAGTGCGTAAATAGTAAAATTTTGAATTATTTAAAAAAAAATGTCAGTTCTATCCGTCGAATGCATTTCATCCAAAATTGGCAACTACTTATAAGCAATGAAACGCAAAATACTTCCATCTGCCTATCGTCGGTCGACATTTTTCTTTAAATTGGTAATTTCTTCAACTAACGCGAAGAACTGTGGCGTGTTCAATTTGACAGCTGAAGTGATCAAAAACGTTGCGCTGCGTTTTATAAACTACCCATTAAATAACACTGTGTGTAATTTTTTAAGTCATGGCAAAATAACCATACACGGACACCACTACGTGATAAAAGACTAAAAAAAAAGACCCGTGTTTCCCAATTTTTCCCAAAGTCATGCACTTTTTTTTTTATGGGCCGCCAAAGATTTGGGGCCTCGGTATCATTTTCGTAAAACTGTGATCATTTTCTCACATTTACTCTCTGAGGCAAAGTTGTAGCTCTTGTCATAAAGAACAAAAATTGCGAACATTTAAAATCAAAAAAACTTCACCTTCCAGATCAAAATCGCAAAAAACTTAAAAAAATTCGATTTTTTAACCTTTTTTCCCGTGTTCAGGTCCATAGGTAGCAAACCGTTCAAAATTCAAGGACACAATCAACTACAAAAATTTACCTAAGATCTCAATAAACAAATTTCTAGAACATATAAACTTCCTAGAGATGATTCTTAACACTGTTTAGGTAGCACGCAAAAGTGAAAAATTTGCCGAAAATTTTTTAATTTCATTTTTTTTACCTTTTTCTCCTGTTCAGGTCCATAGGTAGCAAAAAATGAAATATGCCTGGCCAGTTCCATGTGTTTGTCCAAGGGTTAACACCGTTTAGGTAGCGCTCAGAGAGTAAATCGAAATTCTGAACGGTTTGCAAGATATGAGCCTGAGAAAATGATCACATTTTTACGAAAATGATACCGAGGCCCCAAATCTTTGGCGGCCCATAAAAAAAAAGTGCATGACTTTGGGAAAAATTGGGAGACACAGGTCTTTTTTTTTATTCTTTTATCACGTAGTGGTGTCCGTATATGGTTATTTTTTTCGTGTTGCACTGTGTAACGTAACTCAACGCAGGTAGTCAAAACGACAAAAGTAACGCGAAGTGACTGATTCACGACTTATAGAATACCACCCTTAGTTTGAAGCTCAAACATTTCTCCGATTGTTATCCAACGTCTACAAGTTAACTTTACTCATACCTCACTGGACGTACACAATCATTACTATCAAATGGCTCAACTTCAGAAGTTCTAACAGTTGCTAGAGATGTTGCTCAAGGTTCAATTTTGGGACCTGCGATGTTTTCGATGTGTGACAATGATTTCCCACAACAATTTTCGTGTTGTGTGCAACTTAATAAATTAAATGCCAACCTGTCAAAAATACACTCTTGGGCTTGGTCTATGTCCCAGGAAATTTAAATGTCAGATGTTACACAAAAGATTTTTGGACCCACAAGTGAATGTAACATAGCCATCAATCATGATCAAATTGAACTTGTACCCTATGCTAATAATTTGGAAATATTTTTTAATAACACGCAGACTTGTTCAACCCCCATTAATACAATTGTTGGACAAACATATTTAAAACGGACATAATTCCGACAAATACAATCGTTACTCCTTTGAAAATTACAATTCTATTGGCCAAATCATACTTTATACCAGGTGTTTTTATGGTTGCGAGCTTTTCGGCAATTGCGATTCACCCAGTAAACATAAACTGCAGTTTTTGAATGTTAGGCCCAATTTTTGACTGGTCAAGCATCTTTAAACTCAACAATCAAGCATTGTTTAAACTCGGAATTAATTTTTTAGGTTAATAATTGATTGCTGATTAAACAACCGAAGTTGGGCATTTAGACTATGATCAAGTGACCATATGATTTTGACAGAAAACTACAAGAAGAACAAACACAAAGCTTCTTTAATTGTTAATGTGAACAATTACACTGTAAGTAGGTGAAAATGACACACCAAAACGCCGAGATACGTCAACCTAATTTTGGATCGTAGAATCCAGAGCTATACCCCGCTTTGAAAAGTTAGCTCGAAATCACGAGATAACTCGATTTTAAATTTGTAGTAGATTTAAGGCGATTTTTGATTTTATTTGAATGAAAAAAACTTTAAAAACTTTGTTTAAAATCTATTTGTTTATTATTTATTTGTCAAAATTTATATCTAGAAATAATGGACGTCCATTTTCAATGGAACTATATTTGCTCTTATTTTGATGGTTTAATATAAATTTTTTTGGATTTATTCAATTTTTACTCTTTGTCTGAAATCGACCAACAGAAATCAGCAAGCATTGAGTCTATTCTTTTTCCAGCGAAACGGTCTTCGAATTCGTAAAACTCGAAATATGCATGTAACATTTGGATTTTCAACGACATATTAACGCCAAGTTTGTCGAAAGACTTCATCATGTTGTCAATATAATCACGGTACTCTTGTTTCCGTATATCTGGACCGTTAACTACACCTGCTAAAAAAAATTTATATAAAATATATTGCAGTCACACACTTTTAATTGACTTTTTTTTAATTTTTCAATTGTTAATTTTGGAAAAGCGTTGTTTTTCAAGTATGGTAATGCAATTTCGTTTACGCGAACCAAACGTTTTAAAAAATTCTTTACAACTCCCAGTTTGATATGAAGATCCGGAAGCATTATTTTCTGAAGGGGGATCAATGGTGGACGAATTACTCTCTTTTCGTACTGGTTGCATTTTGCACGGCTGTCCCATTTACAGAAAATACACATGTACTTTGTATAGCCAGTTTGCATTCCAGCTAATAGTGAAATAACCTTAAAATCAGAATTTACTCGCCAATTGTGTTCGTCATAACTGATGTGTTCCAGAATTAATTTCATGGTATCATACGACTCATGCATTCCAAGAGCAGACATCAATGGCACTGGTTTAACGCTGCTGTTTTCAAATAGCAAGACTACTATGAAAAGACGGCATAAAGATGGATTATAGTTGCAGATTCCCATTTCATTCAATAAACCGGGAATATCTTGACAATATGCATAAGCTGCGTCCTCGGAAACCATGAAATAAGGCATATATGGTTCTTGCCGGTATTTGTAAGATGTAACTTTTACACCTGGTGCCAGCACGTTGACGCTTCTTAGTTCCGAAGCCAAAGTCATTGCATTATTTTGAGATAGCTTCAGATTTCGAACGATCCTATCTAAATGTTCCTGCGAAATTAATGATGGATGTTGTATAACTGGCTAAAAGTAATCAGAATCAGCATGATGTAATGATGTTGCTGAAGTTTGTGATTGTACTTTATAGGACGCAGTATCATATTGGTATGTCGATGGATGTACTGGGACAGGCAATTCTTCACTGTGTGGAACTGGTACGTGAGCACTTGGCACACCTTTGTTTATAAAACCGGATCGTTCTATAAGAATAAATTATTGTGTATTCCATATATAGTCTATTTAGGTGAACTTACTGTTTCGATTGAGACCATTTACATCGTTTCTGGATCGGTCCATATCATTGGATCGAATATCGCCGTCATTTCCACCATTTGTTTAATGCACTAAAAGGTGATGCACGTAAATTCAGGTGCATGGTCAACATTTCGCATTTCTTCAGCGGGGGTAACCAAAAAATACTGATTGTAAGCTTTGAGGGCATCTTCAACCAAATGTCGTCGATGATTTTTCGGTGTAAATTCTCCACACACGAAACAAAACATTTAAATTTTCGCAATGTGATCTGCATTTTTAGTCACTCATTTTTCTATTTTTTCAAAATGGTCAATAAAATGCTTATATTTTTGATGTGTGAACAACTATAGCGGCGGGTAGGGACTAATCTGTCAAAGTGAACACTTTGATATACGTGTTGTAGCATCTGTTTGTAATAGGGATGCCAATCCCAAAATCCTGAATCCCAAAATTATTATAATTCTTATGGCCCCAAATTTTAAGAGGTAAACTAATTCTGCTTCCAAATATATTTATATTATTTCAACGGTTACATTTTGTCGAAAAAATATATATAAATTGATTTAACAAGAGCTTTTGCAGGTTTTTCCCTCAAATAAAATCAAAAATCAACTTAAATCTACTACGAATTTAAAATCGAAATATCTCGTTATTTTAAGCTAACTTTTTAAAACGGAGTATACCTCTGGATTCTATGACCCAAAAATTAGTTGGGGTGTCTCGGTGTTTTTGTGTATCATTTCAAAACTTCAAATTTTACTTACAGTGTTATAATCAGCATCCTAGTTGAAATAACAATAAAAACGTATCATTTAACCCGTATTGCATTTCTGCTCAAATACAATCAAATTTCATTAAATATTTTGTATTTTATCACTTCACTTTTTTTTTGCAAGTGGCGTCAGTTTGATGCATTGTAACGATTAGACGATAAATGTATGAATACCGGTTATTTTTGGTAGCATTTGCCATTGTTGCCACATGGTAGTAAGATTATTTGACAAAGCACTGAAAAACTCATTTCGTGTTTTAAATAACCAGTCACAAATTGGAACTTAGTGTGTGAGATGTTCTTACTACAAGAAGTTCATACTTGCAAGGCACACTCACTGGCATGACTAGTTTCGAACTCCGTGACAAGTTCATCACTGTGCCGAATTGATACCATTCGTAATATCAAACGTATTTATACCACCTCTATATGCAATTTATATATGCGAAGTGGTATCGACCGAAAATACCTCAGTACAAACTCAACCTGAAAGTCAATTCTCTTTTCCTCTTGAATTTTCCTCTTGCATTCTCGCAGGGTTGCACTTGTTTTGAGGTTAGTTTATTTATACCACTCAGTTGCATTTTTGGGTAGTATTTACTGTATCGTTTGAAATGTTTTGATTCCGTTCGACAACTGTCAACATGAAACAATTTTTAAACAATGGAATGGAATAACTTTTAAACATAAAACTCCGTGTGATTATCCTCAAAATAAATTACATGCAGAAAACTGCAATTCAATAGGGCTGATAAAGAGAAGAAAATTATACGCTTTTGACTTTTGGTGTTCTCTCTATTTGAAGGCACCGTGTGTGTTACTCTTTTAATTTAACCGTTTATTTTGATTTAATTACTTTGGTTTTCTTACATTTTCTCTCTTAATTTGAATGAACCTTGTCTACATTTCCGTAAATGGTATTATACTTGTTCCAAAGATATTATTGAACTGAGATCGTTATAAACTTAATATTCTTTATGTACGTAATGAATGTTTATGATTCTCGTGTTGCGTTATTTGTTACATGATATATCTGAACAATTTTTGGCGAAGGATATAAATGAATAATTGAACAATTTAGCATCAAGTTTGAATATTTGGGACAAAACCAACGCGGAATGTTCCGTTGAATATGCTATACAATAGTTAGTATCTTACAAGAATGTTTGATTTGTTACAAAATTTATTTGAAATTGGGAGCTGGTGCTCAATTTTAGCCAAGAATTTACCTTTGCCTCCATTAGCATACAAAATGGAAGTTAGCTCGAATTCTATATTTTAGACTCATAAATTTATAACTTAAAAAAAAACTACTCCATTTTAGTTGATATCTTCTGAATTTCAAAAGATAAACCCACATTCTAAATATCACCAAATATTCTCTAAAATTTAGGTTAAAATAGTTGATGTTTCCTGACTTTTTAAATTGTTAAAACATTTAGACGCTCGTTACAAGTGCAGCGTATCTGGTACATACGTTATGAACGTTATATCATATAGTTTTAGTGCCAATATTAAATGTTTTCTGATCCTTGGTAGAGTTTTGGACACAAAGCATTTGCTTCTGTTAGGCAGAAGTACTCTTCCCAAGGTGGAAATGTCAAACGCCCATATTTCAAAATTGCGACATTTACAAAACAACAAACCCTCCTAAGTGTAACGCCTTTTCTGGGGAATGAGCTTCCCGATTTCGGGTGTTGTTGAGGACCATACCCTCACATAGATAATGTGTCTACATATAAATGTATTTATGTGCACTGCCGTAACATCAGCAGCAGCATGTTAGTGCATTTGCCATTTTTTATGTAACTACTCGCTACGATATATACGTAGGCGCACCCGGCTGAACATATAAAATAAAATGTTGTTTAAAATGCATTTGCGAAGTCTTTAGTGTGCAAAAAAAGCATCGGATCCTACTTTTTTTTTTTATAAAATTCGAATAAAACATTTGCACATACACACACAAATATGAATATTTGAGGGTCCAGGACACCCCGCAGGCACACACATCCAAACGCGCTTTCCTCGCCCCATACAGACTGCAGTAACACACTCCGTCGACAATACCATGCCCGATAATGGGGCCATCAATGGATGGTTTCGTGGTCTCTTACTACGAGTGTCTAACGCCTAAGCTCATGATACAATTTTTAGCGTGCAGCAACTACCTCAGCCCCCGCAGATCATTCACGCAGCGGTTTCGTGAAGCATCCTTCACAGTCCCGATGAATAAATGGAATGGTGATTCACCTTCACAGTATTATTGTGTACTATATATTGTTTCAAATGTTGTGGTACACACCTACATATGATAGTGTATATTCACACACAGCCTCATGCATTTTGAACAGAATCACACATGCATTTGTTTCGGAGTGTGAGTTGTGATCAAACTAATATGCCATCAAACCACTGCATTCCCGCTTGTTTGGCAGAATATCAATTGTCACCTTTCCCTGCTTATGTCGCATACGAGCCACGGTAGTTACTTTGGCATACACTTGTAGCATAATTATTCGACTGTTGACTAGGGAATTCAAACCGAAACCGATTAAATGGAATATGCCAGTTTTAAATAAAACTGTTTCACCGCAGTTCGTGACTCGGCTAACCGGTTATTTTCCCCACTTTTGGAATACATACTGACTTTTCCACAGATGCAACATAATTTGGAAGGATATTGTGACTATCTGAATTTCTACGACCTTTGAGTGTACGAGTAACTGCGACCAAAATCAGAAACATTAAAAATTAAAAAAAAATTCGACGCTTAAATGTAAACAGATGTGTATTTTTTGACGTGATAAGCCAGAATTGCTTTCCTAAACTATACGGTCAGAGCGAAACAACGGTCACGGTCAGAGTAAATATCTAGCAACTTCTAATCAAATTTAAGAAACACAACTAGAAAGAAATATTGCATTACATCGGTTTTACTGAAAATTGGTTTAAATTCACTACTGTTGACTTGTTTTGTTGCGCGGAACTCTGGGGATTTGCCTTACCAACGTCTACAGCTAGAGTATTCAAACATCTATACCACCGACCGCCGGGTTTCTGAAAATTAGAATTTTCGAATAACCAGTGCGACAGGCTTTTTACTTTAAATTTATTTTGTTCCAAAATCTTAACATTTAATTTTTAACAGAAAATTTTAAATCTTTTAGGGCCATGTTCTCAATGTCCGGTTAAAGTGTCTGCTTACAAATCGGTACTTTAATTTATCGGAACGACATACTGCCTGCTAAGGCTTTTCACTTTCTCAGACTCTTTAACAGTATGTTATATTTTACGCTGACAACTTTGTTTAAATCGATGACTATTGCTGTCAGCACTGTAAGATATCAGCGGTTTACTTTATTGGTTTTGTGCAAGCGTAAGTAATTCAAATTATCTTGTACAGTCAAACTTGTTGGCCTGGTGGAAGTAAATTTTAGAAAACCAAATAATTAAATCGCAACAACATGAAAACAAAACAGCTGTTGTCAACCGTTGTCAGCTGTTTGCATTTATGGTTTCGATAAACTACTAACCGGCGTTAGACCTCCTGTTGACGTTAACGGCCGGATACATTTTAAGTATACTTATACATTGACAAAATGAAATTCTGCTAACCGGTACTTTATCGTAACAATAAAAGATAACTGGAAATAGATTTAAATCGAAATAGATTTATTCGTGTTGACTGCAGCTTTTTTCACGATGATCTCAATTAATATGTGAGGTCTGACGTCTCGCCTCGTACTAAATAGGAAGCTCCGACATTGCTTGGTACAGCTTTCCCGGTATCGGGCAGGCAGCATGATAATCGACAAAGAGGTGGTAGCTGTCGATTTGTTTTTAGTGGGGTTTCTCCAGGATTTTTTCGTAATGTGAATATCTTATCGATAGTTGGGCCTAATAATTGGCTAAATGGCAGGTTTTGCATATTAGCTGATGCATGCACCTCCCCAACTCATTGTCGCCAGCCTTAAATAGCTCAGCCGCTATTCCATCAGCACTAGCACTAGTTTGTTGTTCATAAGCCGGAAATTACAGTTCTATCTTCGCTTTTCATCTTCTTTATTCACAGTGGATCTTCTTTATACAGCCGTATCCTGTTCATCGCATCTAATGGATAGCAATAATGACAGCCCTATAATTCTCGAGGACATCTGCCCTGGCACCGGATCTGCCCTCAGAGAACTTATTGTTTGAAAAGTGGTTGTAGCAACCATTGCGGTTGCCTCAACCGAATTGAGATTGTCACGATTGAATTTAGTCCGCAAAACTGAAATTCGGTTGAAACAACTTCGTATCATAATTGATTCGGTTGTGACAACTGAATCGGCAATTATATTCGTTAAATTTTCTACAATTTCGGTTGCAACTCGGTGGCAATTTCGGTGGTATCCGCCTAATTTGTCAATAGTTCAGTTGCAACTATTAAATTTAGCCTTAAGTCGGTTGCGACCGAATTTGGCGTCGAGTCGGTTGCTGTAACCGAATTTGTCATGAATTCTGTTGGTAGAGCCATATTAATTTCTATAAATATTTCAAACCTGATGTTAAAAATTCAAAAAACAAATATCATATTGAAGAAGTTAAAGAATGTACAATTGTTGCTGTCGCGCTGATATCAAGATTTTTTTCGGTTATTAGGAAAGCTAAGTGCAAATGTTGTAAATATGGCTTTTGGGTTAAAACTTAATATTTTGCAGACCAATTCCACATTTATCAGAGTGCAGTACAAGCAGATGCGAACAGTTGTGAAGTTTTCTAGGACGGCCATTTTATATGTTTTGCCACCGTCTTTATGTAGAACGGCTGAGGACCTAAATCGACAAATACAACACGTGGGAATTGATGCGTTGACCCATGATGACCGGAATTTCGGAGCTGGTCAGTAAAACTTATATGTTTCCCTAAAAATTACCCCATACAAAGTGTATAATTTCCTCATTTTGTAATCATTTATAAAAATACAGGAAAATATAGCACCAGTGAAGTAATAAAGAAAAAAAAAATCAAAATTCGGTTGTGACAACCTCTAATTCGGCTGGGACAACCTCTAACTTGGCTGTGATGACCTCTAGTGTGGTTATGACAACTAACAAATTCGGCTACGGCTAATTCGTCTGCCACAACCGAATTTTCCTATGAGTGTGTATAGTATTCTAAGATTCCAAGTGAATATCTGTAAATCGTGATCGAACTTTATGATCCATATCACTGATAAAAATCAAATCAGCAATTCGCCTGTAATGGAATCGCGAATTTATATCGAGTATGTATCAATACTACGATTGTGTATGTCTTTCGTACTTGTACCAGAATTATTGGCCTTATAATGGTACTTTCGGATTTTATTTTCTCTTGTATTAATTTCATAAATTCACGAAATGTTTCGTTTTTCCCACAATTAATTTTTAATCCAATAAAAAATTTCAAAAATGAATTCCATCTTTTATATCAATTCCTTGTACAAGAGATTTAGTTAACTAAATGGAACCAGCGAAGTAGAATGTCAATGCGCACAAGTGTAGTGACTGGTGAATGAGAACGTTGAAGGAGGCGATTGTCACCCTTCTATGAAAACGCCATATTAAATTCACCACTCAGACGCACTCTGATGGAGGATTGAGGAGTAAGTAGTGCTGGTTCTTAATGTGTTATGAAATAAATAGTTCGGAACTACTTACCGGAACAAGCGGGTGGAAACAAGTGCACGTATGTATGCTTGCAGGAAAAATACCAAACATTGTCTACTTTTGGGCAGCTCTCAATCAGGTAGTGAAAAAAATGGACACATGTAAACAAAAAGGCCAAACCTTTGCGGCTGCTGGCGTGGGAAAAATGGAAAAGACCATGTCCGTCTACAGGAACCTCTCCTAGTATGAGCCGAACACCAATTTATACACTGACAGCAGTTCCCACTACCAACCCCACTTATGGCTTTGGGTTTTGTAAGTTTGAGCTTTTCTAAATTGTTTTTATGATTATTTGTCATGTCAACGATTTATTTTTGCACTTTGTGGTGGTTCGTTTCCCTTTTTTGTTCGCGAACCAACAACTACAACATACTTTGTGGCGCTCAATTTATTTAACTCTCGACGTGAGAGTTGTTATTGTGAGTGAGTTGATTTGTTATTTTTGTTTCTAAATGCGTGTGTGTGTGTTGTAGGATTTTTAATGTTTGCATTTTGTTTTGAATTCATTTTTGGACTTGGGTTTGGTAATTTTTTTTTTTTACTGGCAGACGCAAATGCAACGTTGCATGTATCCATACACCTTGACGGTGTGGTGGCAGGAGAAGTCACCAATTATACAAAGATTTTGTTGAAGGGGCAGGAAACAAAAGTGGAATATCATTAAAGTGATCAATAAAGACATTTTGCAATCAATCAACTGCCAAACTTTCGGCAAAGGTCAAATGTCAGTGCGACAGACATAATTATTGCGGCTCTAAAAATCATCGATAGAAATCAACCCTAAACCATTTGTCAACCAACAAATCAATATAACACAAGCACGGTAAATTTGTTGAGTGCTGGGACCTAGAATAGGAGATAATGATTTTTTATGGAATAAATCTGAACATCGACTAGAAGTTTGTTATTATTTCTGACAAAACATTATGCTAAGTGTGTTCAGCATCTTGTGCGAATGGTTGAGCAACTGACTAATTCTAAAATGCTGAAGCTTTTCGCCGTTGTAGCAAAAAGCGTGTATAGCCAATATAAGCTAATGAATAAGCTTTATGTTCAATAGAAAATTGTGTTTAGCTAGAATAAATTTGAAAAATTCAAGTTTAAAAAGCAGACGGATTAAAAAACTCCCTCAAAGGAAATGATGATGTGAATTATTTAAATAATTGTTTTCATTTCTTCAAAGTGATCTTTGTTTCCAAACGGCGTTTCAAAATTACTCCATACAAAAGTCAGTTCACAATCCTGACAAAACTTGTGCATTTGCACTCTGAAACCCCTTATTGTAAAAAAGACGCTTGCAGTTACAGGGAATCTTCACTAACTATATTTTTACTTGAGAATCAACTAGCGCCTCGAAAGATATCTCGTAGCAGGAAGCAGCACGATAATCATTATTGCAAAATCTCAGGGACAATTCTTTTATTTTTCGCAATTCCTCTATATTGATTAAGTAGTCGTAGTTCTGGCGTTGTTCGACTGCATACTGTGACAAGCATAACGCGTCATCGTTTGCCAACCATTTTAGGTGATCACAATGACGCCTACAATTAATTGTTGCTATCTTTAAGCCATAATATTTTGCAAGCCTACGGACAGACAGCTGCGGTAATGAGGAAGCCCACTGCCTCAAAAAGAGGGTTTGGTCTTTTGTTCGTTTTTTGCACCCAGTATGAGTAGTATAATGTGTGCACAGAGGCTGTGATGTCCTCTCCTTCCACTCTTAAAAAGCCACACACGCACACATAGATAAAACAGTCATGCACGCATAGAAAAAAGTAAAAATCGTAGGAAACACAACACGGACCGACTGACACCCTTTTCACATCACAACAAACAGGCCCCAACACTGGCACAGACGGACACTCAGGCAGCCAGCATGCTGAGCTGAGACGGCGGCGACAACCGCGAACCCCTTACGATGCCAAAGGAATTCTCCGCTCAAAAATCCTCCGTGGAGTTTCATAGAAAAACAACAAGCGAGTCGTTCAAAAAAGTCCATGTATGTACTTTAGTCTGAAACTTTCCGTCGTGTGTGTGTGCATGTGCGATGATTTGTATGGACATGTGTGTGCTACATGTTTGTAGGTGCATTTGATTACGCACTATTTTACTGTTACGAGAAAAACGAGTACGGCCAGATGAATTGAGAAAAAGACAAAAAAACAAAAAGCACCACACACATATGCAATGCAGCTGAAGCAGTAAAGTTGTGTTGTTTTTGCGTTTGTTGCATTAACTCTCCGTGCAAACGTGGAAACGCACAACACACCCAACAACACGTACTATTATTATTATATTTTTATTTAAAGGCGGAGCTTTTTTGATCTTTTTTGGTGTGTGCGTAACATACGAACTCATTTTTTACAACAACAACGAATAAAATGGAAAAAACGAGTCGCAGCTCCAACTACATTAACAATTGGCGCCATGTAAGGCAAGCGAATAACTGTTTGGCGTAGTTGTTGCTGCAGTAAGAATTTGCAGCAGCAACTCGGCGACAACTTCGTCCTAAGTTGGAGGAGGATGACGGCCGGGACTGTGCGATGGAGTGACTTGGAGTCTGAGTGTGTGTTGGCACAACGGTAACTGCTGATTACCAGTTTTGGGGGATACTATTAATAATGACCGGATACTTTGCAGCAACAACAGGAGATTTACGCTGAAACTCCCCGTGCCAGGACCAGGCTGACCACTCTGCCGAAAGAAATCTGCTTACTCATCAGGACACACTCACACCTCACACATTCGAATTATGCACGTATTTTATAAAAAAGTTTTGTAAAGCACTCGCCTCCCATGCCTCTGAATGTTGCCCTTTCTGGAGTAACCAACACTCCCATACATACATACATGTATGTATATGAAGAAAACTGTTCCATACACCGGCATACGTACGTACATACTTATACATATACATATGTATGCTATACTCATATTTACATACATAAGTATAATGAGTATAAATCTCCCCTCCGATCATCAGGTTCCCATATGTTTTTACTTCAATCACGTTTACTCCGGGCCGTATGTACAGCCATTTTTTGTAATAAAAATGCGTTTTATTTAAATTGTTTCCTCGTGTGTGTGTATGTGTTAGTGCTTGTATCTCTGTGTGCGAGTGCGTGTCGTATTCCAATAAAGATTACTCTTCTTTTCTGATTAACAGCCGGAGCACATAAACTGCATTCAGTGCACTGCCTTTTGAATATTTCAGCAATCCCTGCATCCCTAACAAAGTCCCCTAAATGATAGCAGCACCATGTGATGCGTACGTTTGCGTTGGACCGGTAATAGAAACTTTAAAAATGTAAACGTCAAACTACACAAACTACCGCGCGCGTGCACACACACACACACACACACACACACATACATACATATACACCACAGAAAACATTCGTTACAAGGTGTGGACAGCAAAGATCATTCTGAACAATCGCTACCAGGACTGTTAGGCAATGACGGGAGCAATCTGATAGCGGCTTTCAGAGCCGATTGCAGGGGTTAGACTGCAGTTCCGCTCTAATGGCGCTTTCGTTTCTAAACAATAATGCTGCCCATGTATGAGGCAACATTTAAAATATGTTGCCATCATACCTTTTTTAGGGTGTTTTTGTTTTTTTAGGCTTTTGTTCAGAAAAAAGAATTCCAAAATGGTGCAACAAATATTACTTACGTCCACATATCACAATATCTTATTCGAGTTTTTATATGTAATTCTAATCAGTTATCATTATACAGAGTGCCGCATAGTGGTGTTTATCGGGATAAGGTTTTGGGATTTTCAAATTTCTAATTCCGCGATCCCTGGACTTTCGTGTATATGTCGGAATTCGCGATTTTCATACTTTTTTTGTTGCTTTTCTAAATAAGTTCACGGCTTTTTGTTACCAACTTAAATTAAATGAAATACAACTTATCTAACGCGGAACTTAAAGTAGCAGATCTGCCTGACCAACAAGGTCTGTTCTGGCTTATCTGCCCAACATTGCGAAGCGAAGGGTGAAAACGGAAACTGTATTTGATTCAATTGATTTACTTAGAATTGGGAAATAAAATGAAATTTGAACTGAACAAGAAATTCTAACTGAAATTCCCTCTTCAACATTGACAACTAGAGACAAACTAATGCTGCTGCGACTTGTTCGTAGTGTAGGCCGAAATTCAAAAGTCCAATAGACTTCTCGTCAGTCATGCAGAGTGTAGGGTCCACTTAAACCTTAAAGTTGCTAATATTTGGTTTAAAATATCCATTTTTCTAATTTTAATTATTTCATATAGTGCAATCTATCTTGCGATATTAAGGAAATTTTTAGATTTTGAAATACATACAAATGACTGAGGCTACAGTGGTACATATGAACATTAACTTACACTACACATGAAGAAGCCTTCTCGCGAATAACGTTGTACGCGAAAAAATTTAGATTGTTCGCCAGAGGCAACAAAATGACTTAAGCCTTTTCTTTGTCTCTTAAATTTTTGGATTAATTTCCACTTTTAGTAATATTAAACAGATAATTGTATTACTTAATTGAAACATTAAATTATATAGAAAATTAAATTTTGTGTAGTTTTCACAATGAAATAATAATATATATCCTTCTTCTTTTATTGACAAGTTTGCAACCTCAAGATGTCAGATTCCTTACACATATTAATTAAACAATCAATAAAAAAAAATTAAACAAATTTTAACATATTTCTCCAACTGGTTCTATTCTTCGCATTTTCTCGCAAGTTGGTAACACTAAGGATGCGGAGGGATTTTTCGGCCTGATCTTTCCAGAGGAGTCTTGGTCGTCTGCTTTTCATGCTTCCATCGGGTACGTTTTCATGCTTCCATCGCGCTACCTCATCTTCATCCATTGTGATAACATGGCCTAGCCAACGCAATTGGCCTAATTTGTTTCCCGGAATACAAATTATATAGCTCCTGGTTCCAACGACGTCGGTACTCGCCGGTTTCTTTAACAGGACCATATATATTACGGAGAAGATTTCTCTCGAATACTGCTAGATGTTCTAATTCGCTTGCGAGAAAACCCAAGCTTCGGAGCCATATGCCAGGACAGATAAAATGAGAGTCTGATATAGTTACACTGTTGTGTGTCGAGAGCTATTAGCACAATTATCCTATTTATCTCCTGGCTGACGTTGTTGTCTTTGTTAACGCCGGATCCAAGGTAGATAAATTCATCTACCACTCTACCACTAAATCGGTTGACGATGTTTAAATGCTGACCAAGTCGAGAAGTTTGTCTAGTCGTTGACACCATCAATTCTGTCTAGCCCTCATTAACAGCAAGACCCACCTTCGCTGATTCTCTTTCGATTCTTGAAAATACCGCAATAATCTCTCGCAAATTTCGCCCAATGATGTCTATGCCGTCAGCATACGCCAAAAACATATGGATTTTGTTCATATTTACTGCAGCTCATGATTATCTTATTATTATCTCCATTAAGATGTTGACGAGATTGCACGAAAGTGTGTCGCCTTTGCTCAGTCCTCGCCTGGTACAGAATGGTTCGGTGAGATCTTTCCTCACCTTCACTGCTGATTTGGTGTTGGTCAGCGTCATTCTACAGAGGCGGATCAGTTTTGCCGGAATCCCAAGTTCAGACATAGCTTCGTACAATTTTCTCCGTATGGGGCTGTCGAAAGCAGCTTTGTAATAAACAAATTGATGGTATGTATCGGTTTGCTTTTCGTGGATCTTTTCCAGGATTTAGCGTAGCGTGAATAGTTGATCAGTCGTGGATTTCCCTGGTCTAAAACCACACTGATAAGGTCCACTCAGGGTTTCAACAATTGGCTTTTGTCTTTCACATACTACGCCCGAAAATATGCACTGTCTCCCACAATCATTACCACTTGTCGTCAGTGGAAGAATCTGAGTGGGGTACGGATGAAAAGTGGTCTCTCCACATTTTAACCACACACTGCTTATCTGTCACCAGATTCCTATTCTCGTCCTTGCAGGAGGTCAGCCCATTTTTCGGTCCGTTATTCGATTTTACCCTCTGGAAAAATTTTCGGGATTCATTATTCATCCGGCACATTTTTCCTCCCTTCTCAGCCTCTTGTACCGCACACTCGCAGCACGCGTTGTAACCGAATGCTTCGTTGCTATACATACATCGTATTTTTCATCAGTTGCAATGGCTTTTCCTCCTGCGGATAAGTTCAGCCATTGCAGTGGTTTAAAACGAATAGGAGACTTGCTTCCACTGCGCTTCTGGGTCCTCGGGAGGGGGTGTATCCTGCTCTAGCAGCAGGGTGAGCTTTTGTTGATAGACCTGTGATATCTCCGGTATTTGCAGCGTGTCGATATCTAGCTTACCCGTGTTGGGCTCCGTATGTTTTTCATCCTGTTCAGTCTTGTGCAGCCATAAGGTAATGATCCGAGTCGATATTAGGACCTCGAATCACACGTACATCCGTTTCACTAGAAGAGTGCCTGCCATCTATTACCAAGTGATCAATCCGGTTCTTCGTTCTCATATCAGGAGATATGCTGGAATCGTGTGCTACCCGATGGTTGGTCCAAAGTCACATTTCTTTTCCATTTTGTCATTAAAATCGCCTAGAATAATCTTAATGTCGTTGGCAGGGCAGCTTTCGTATACTTCCTCTAGACACTCATAAAATGATTCTTTGACGTCATCGTCTTTATCCTCTGTGGGTGCGTGCGCCCACTCACTGGCTATGCGTTCACTCACTGAGTTGAACCTTGAAACTAGGTGTCGCAGTCTCTTGCCAACTATAAATCCGCACCCAAATTCGTGCTTTCGCTCATGGCAGATGTAGTAAATATCGGAATTTTTCTTTCTGGTGCAACCATATCATGTCCATGGCTTTATATTTTTCCAGGACATCCGCCAGTTGGAAAGTGGCACTCGTCCTGTGTAGTCTTCTGACATTCCAGGTACATATCCTTAAATTGCGGTCCTTATAGTGTTTGCGAGGGCATTTAGCACACTGTGGGTTATGTACTTTTGAGGCGATAAAGACACTAACGAGGAGAAAATTGCATCCGTTATATTAACGGCTTGATGAACTGGAATATGTTTATAAATTGTGCTTAAGTTTTTCGCCTTACTTACTGAGTTACTACAGAGGCTTTTTGACGATCCAATGTATTTAGTTTGTATATTCTGGCTTGTTTTTTGCATTGACTCAAATTGACCAATATACATAACAATATTGACTTCATTGCCGCAACCATTCATACATCCATAAGCCAAAGGCAATGCGGTCAGATAGTCCCGCCACCCATCATCTGGTTTGCAGCGCAAACTGCTGTGCAAAATGAAGTTGCAAGTACACAGATTAGTTTGCTATATGTACTTTGGAAGTGGCCAACGAAATGAGAAGGCGTATTCCAATTTAGCATCATCTATCCATAATGCTGTGTATGCAAAAGAAAACCAACATATTGTCTTTAGCTTGCGCAGGGCCAACATTTGAAATAACTGTCTCATTTGTAAAACATCAAAAAAAAATATTAACTAAAACCCCAGTTATACATTTTTTGCGTTAAAAGGATGATTGACTATTTTGGAATTTAACACAAATATGTATTTTCACACGAACTATGACATTTTCAACTATCCTACCCACATGGGTTTTGCAGCTATGCATATAGCATAGCTATGCTCCCTAATTCCTCCATGGGATGTAACGGGAAACCATTTATTTATTATATGCGAAAATGCTGATGTTGAGAGCATCAACTGCATTGCATAAAGGTACAGGTAGGTATCTGGACAGTCGTGGCGGTCGGTGGTGCAAAGCGCGGCTCTTGTGCATGATAGCCTGGGTTCGATCACTGCCCTCGGCTTATGAAAGCTAGGGCGGCTGACAACAGGGCGCAATAATAGGTAATCCCGAATTGAGTCGACTGAGACAAAATAGTTGAGGTATCAGAAACCACTATCTCTACACGCCATTACATCTACCGTATTATGAATCGATATTGTGATGAAGATGATGGATATGAGTGGTGAGACCGTCAGGTTCTGTCACTCCAACATCTGTAATTTGAATCACTGTAAAACCGCGTCTGTTCACCTTCACTAGTAATAACCATGATTTTTCCCTAATGCGGCACGTCTGGATCGTCCGTTACAACTACATTGAGAGTTTTATCGATGCAAATTACAAAATCTTCGATGTGAAATTGTCGGGCAAAGGACGAGTCCTGTATTGTAGCTGAGATATATCTTCAACTAGGTCGTTTTTATATAGAAATTCAGTACGGGTGATGTGAATATAATACAAATTGTGGCCTGTGGTTGGAGTGAAGTTAATCAATGAGTATGCAGTATTACCAAAGTCCTACAGAAATGTCTTATTGACACTTGCCCCATCAACTTTCCATGGAAACGACAGAATAGAAGAACATAATTGCGCAAAATTCAATGTGTTCTTATAAATACATACGAGTTTGAGATAGATAGTCCCTAATGCGACATAAAGGTGACCTCTATCTCCTGTCACAAAGGAGTCCAACAGTCATGATACTACTAGTAATATGGTCTTCGTGTGGAAACTAAAGAATGAATTATTTAATTTATCATAACCACAGCACCGTGGATTTTGGTGGATGTGCATTATTGCACTTTTACCCATATTAGTGTCTATATCAATCAAGAGACGCATGCACCCCTCGTTCACCAGCAAGTGTAATTGAAGCTAACTGGTGGATGCAACACATCGAGAACTAGTGCATTGGCGGTGGGTATGCAGCTCATGATGAGCTTCCACACAACAAAAGAAAGCACACAGCAGCTATGCAGGATCTCAGACATCACACGCTTCGGTTTGTTTGTTTCTAAACGGGGGACCGGCGAGATAGAGGCAGTCTGATGCATTCCAACTCTAGTATTTTGCACATTCTGCTCCTTGGCATATCGAAAACGATTCAATACTATACTTATAGTTGCAAACGCATACAATCACTAACGCACACGCTAAGGCACATGCATATAACGGACGCGTAGGATGTGTCGGTGTATTCAACGATATCGGGCAGAGTAGTGCAAAGGAGTGGAGTGGAGTGTAGTGGAGTGGAGGGTACTCATTTAGCTCATTGTATGATGGCTTTACCATTCTACACATTAGTTGAATTTGAGTCTAGTCGTGATTTGTGTTTTTGTTTTGCTTTTGATTTGGCGTGTGTCCCATTTTACACTTGTTAATATAATGCGTGCGATTGTACTCCCCACTCACACTCCCCAACCGGCCAGACATGGTAGCTTGTATTGTGTAGTTCGTTTGTCTAACTCGCCGCGGCTAGTTGTGCGCCAGTTTTAGATGTGCAGCTGTCTGTTTAGCCGTGGCCACGTTAGGTAAAGTGTTTTAGGTTTGTTTTGCCTTTTTGTACTTTTCACGAGCTCAGTTGTGTTTTTGTTTTGGTTTGCGTTTGTGTTTGTATTTTCACTTCTTGTTTATGTGGCATTTGAAGGTGTTTGTTTGTTTGTTGTTGCGGTTTGATTAATAATCAAACTTTATTGCACTTCACCACTTATTGATGTTTGAACACGCAAGGCTGTGTGCAGTTGGAAAGTAAGTCGGTATAGATTTGTGATGGAAATGACAAATTACACCACGTATCATCGATACTAAGTGAGTCCACAGACAATGGGGTAGACTGATTCCTTCACTTTTTTTTACTAGAGGTTGAAGCAGCAGAAGCCAGAGAGGTGCGAGAAGTTAACTGCAGTATTCTCAAAATCCATGTGGCTTCCGGGAAAGTGAATTGAAGTGATCCACCGAAACTGTGTTTGATTTACATCGGGCTTTGCAAGCGATTCAGAGATAAATACCTCTCTCGAAAATCCAAAATTAAGCTTCATTAGAAGGTTGAATTACTTATCGCGTTATATGGCACACAAACCCGAAAAATGAAGCCGTAGAATGGAAGGGCCAAGACTCCAAGGAAGTAGCAGGTGGATGAATCCCTGCGAAAGCTTGGTGAGACTAACTGAAGAGAGAAGGCAAAATATAGAAACGCGTCTAAATCTTAACGGCCAGTTAAAGTTGCGTTTGCGGTTGTGTTGTTGCATGTGTGGCCTTGCAATGCTGATATAGATTTGTAATTTTTTTTGAATGTTTTGAATGAATCCATAGTATATTTTATTTTTAAAAAATTCGTGAAAATTAGAATAATACCCCTACGAGACTAAAGGCTGTCATTAGGTTAATGTACAGTGGCAGATCGATCGATTTCCAGGTAACACAAGAAACCAGTAGACTATCTTACAGGGTGCTTCCTTAAGACATAGTTTATTCAGTTGTGCTTGGACTTTATTGCATTCATGGTGATCATAAGTTTACATTCTCCTCCAGTCAATGTAATTCATCTTTGTTTCGCTCACTCATTCATCAAGGCAGTAGTTTGACATTTGCGTCTTTTATTTTTTCGTCAAATAGTGAAGAAATTGCGACAGCAAATTGGTTCAACAGGGGAAAATAGAAGAAGGCGAAAAATGATGTGGGTGTAGTCGCAACCACATGTTATTCTAAGAACGATTAATAACTTCGCTTTCTGATCTTTGTCGTTCAATTATGAACCTGTCCATTCCTACATTGATCGTCAGTGGTACTATGGTAAGCATGCGCGATTCATTTACGTAACGACGAGGACTCAAGTACCGCGGTGACCAGCTTATATTTGTTTCGGTGACGGTCAGCTCGCTTAGTGATATCAACGCAATGGTGCCATAAACCAATCTTCTGAAAACAAAAACATTTGGAATCGGTGTTTAGTACAGGCACCGGTCTGAGAGCATATGTATCTGATTCTCACGGGACGTAATGGAACACTTAGGTTTTTCTACATTCTACACCGATTTGAAACAGGATCCACATGATTTTGGGGTACGTGTATCAGTCCACGTTTTCGATTTTATATATAAGTATTCATTGTTATATATTTAAGAACGGCGGCAATAAAACAGCACCGGATATTCTTAAGTTTGTTATAGTTATTGCTGTGTTCCTCTTCGAATTGCACTTCAATGCTCAGCTTTGAAAGTGCGCTCTTTGGTTCGTTCGTATTCCTCTTTGGATTTGTTGTTTCTATTCCGACTTGCAAAGCAGGTGCAATTTCCGAGTGGCGGATGTTTGCAATTAGTAGTGGAAGAACTCGCAGCAATCGCTCTGTATTCCGTTTTTTACACACACACACACACACACATACACACTCCTGCAAGCTCATTAGCTGGCATTGCACAGGAGTTGTTTGGCTTTCTCTGTTTATACTGCTCTTAGTGGCATATATTAATTATCATAAAGTAGTTGCTAATACGAGCCAACGTCCGAGAGTGTGTGAGTTAGCGTGATTGTTTGTAGCCCTTCCTGACACCAGTGCCCGTGTTGGTCTGAGTTTATTATGTTTATGAATATGCCTACACACATACATGAATACATATATTTTTAGCTTATTGAAACAACTCAAGGAAACTAGACAATAGGTCTGTTTTGTTTAATGTTTATTATACACAAATAAGCCAACACCAAAGCGAAACTATCGGCAGCATTTTCCAATTTAAGAAAGAAACAGCTGATCACATTTTGGTTAATTGACGTTGAAATTGTTTGTACAGCTACAATAAATAAAACGGACCTAATATTTAACATTGAGTGCCACTTTGTTCAAAGTAAATAAATTCTAAATGAAAGAAAGTACAAGTCTGATACAACTCAAATAATCTTAACAACATGGCCTAGACCTTCGCCGGGTTTAACTCAAATTTATCTATTTTTCTATCAGCTCCCAAGGATTGCGGTGAATTGTTATAAATAACTGGTTTCCCATTACATCCCATGAAGGAATTGGGGAGAGCTTCTCACAACCAGTGAGCTGTGCGCTTTCTAGTTTTATAATCAGTGATTGGAACCTACGGTTTTACTGCTGTTCCGAACGGTATTTTGAGAATTATTTTCATGGCTAAAATTTGTATAGAGTCCTGAAGAGAGGCGTAAATTTGTATAGAGGCCCTATAAAATGTGGGAAATAGTGAGACATAGTAAATCCTATGTACGTACATATGTTAACACCAATGAGGTTATTGCCACGATGTTGAATCCGGATTTGCAAATTATACCACAGTGAAAATAGAAGCCAAAATTAAAAATGGGATGAATTGAGGAGTCGCAGAACAAAACGTGAATTTTTGATTATTTCAAAATGTTGGGAAATCCAAGATTATTTTTTTCTTCCGATTATGCGATAAAATCACGACATTTTCCCATCTCAAGTTATAATCTCTAGTCTACGAGAAGAGAAGAAAAATTATCAAAAAAGATTTTTTCCAATAGAACTTAACCAAATCCATGCAAAGACATCAAAAACATTTTATAAAAAAAAAATACAAAATATCACGTTTTGTTCTGCGACTCCCAATTGTCAACATTTTTCAAAATACTGATAAATAGATCAAATTGTTTTTTATACAAACAAAGGAAAATTACCCAATTTCCACAGATATATAATTTTGGAGAGTACAGAAGACCAAAGAGCCACTTTAACTACGGCTGCAAAGGAATGCGAATAAAATATTTAAAATGGGCCAGTACAACTTAAATTCACATGATCCACGTTTTAGCCACATTTAGGGTCCCAAAATTCTAAGCAACAACGAAATTTCAAAAGAAATACCGCTATAGCTGTCGGTTGTGCACAGTGGAATGCACAGCTTAAAAACATTTAAAATACTATCAGTCACTCCAATGATTTTTAAATAATTAATAAACTATGTGTGGAAGCTGCTTTACTCTTTCCCTCTCGTGAAGGCGACTATAAGGTATCACGATAAATGTCATTAGCTGACTACGAACTATTTCTGTTGCAGCACAATGTGAAAAATTAATCAATATTTGGTCAATATTTTAAATTGCACTAAGTTTTATAAATCAAAAATCTGGAGACCTAACACCATTCCAATTGATAGATAACATATCAATTGCAATTGCGAAATTCCAACTGAAATTTAATACGTCAATTGGAATTTAATAGTTAATTTCAATTTTTAATACCATCAATTGAAATTTAAATATCTAGTAAATTCACTGAATGATTATATAATTTGAAATTCTTCTAAATTTCAGTTGATGCTTTTTATTTTTGAGTGATGTATTTTTAATTTGAATTGATGTTTTTCAATTCAATTTCAATTGAAGTGCTTTAAATAATTTAATGATTTGTTTTCAACTTTAATTGATGTCTTTTAAAATTCAATTGATGTCTTTTAAATGTCAAACAGAATTTTCAAATTTCAGTTGATATTTCTGAAAATTGTAGAGGTATGAGTATTTTTGAAATTTTATTTGGAAGCGATGTAGAGATTGTACCATAAAAATGATTTTAAGATGTCAAGGGAGATAATCCGTTTCTAAACTTAAAGGTTAGTCCAATGTTGCGGCTCGCGCTAGTAAGAAACAGGCGACCATTTGCTTCGCTGTGCTTCTTCCACGAACGACTTTTGTTGGATTTGAGAGACCCACACAGTCGATTGCTGCTTTGTTTCCGGCCCATATGCATATATCCATGATTCGACACCTGTCACAATTTTATACGCGTATTAGATTTTAAGATTCTATTTCATACAGCGTAATGATAGTGCCATATTTCGAATATTTTCTAATATTTACCAGATTCAATCATATTTCGTTCACACAAAATAACAAAATTTTACCCTGATTTCATATAAAATGTGGCAAATCTAAAAATCAAGAAAGGGGGTTCCAAAAAATATATCTGCACGACAGTGAATTTAGGTTCTCAACCAAACTAAAAAAATTATTAAATTACATGGGCATGCTATCAGAAACCCTGATCGCATTTTTCTTTACAGCACAAAGAAGATTTCAGCTGAAGGGCGGGGATTTATTTTCGATTTTACTTTAATAAACCCTAAGCATTCCGAGTGTTTTCATTGCAACCTTCGTCGATATTGTAGCTCTTTCCTCATTTAATAGCTCTTTCTAATCTGTGTTTGAGAAATAATGTACCAATACTCCCCAAAACGGCGAAACGTCCAAAAATTTTACAACTAAAATGTTTTAAGTTTATGAATTGTTACTGAATTTGACAATGTTCTCAAGAGTCTGATAGATACTATATTCAGATTGCAGCAGGATTCTTTTATTTGGAGATTTTGAGTAAGTTAGCAGATGATTGTTGCTTGATTAATCGAAATCTCCAAAACGAGATTTTGACTGCAATGTGTTCCGGGCTTTAAGGACTAAACTTTGTAGAATATAGTTATATCCTCAATTTGTATACGTATAAGCTAAAAATTAAAAAAATAATGGTAAAATATTTTATTTCTACATCCACACTCTGGCTCTAAATTATATTCCTGTTGATTAGTGTTTTTGCCAAGTTGTCAAGAAATTTGTAGGCTATAATTCCCTCGACGAGAGTCACCCTAATTTCTTTATAGTGAGCCGAAAAAATGGAAAAAAGTTAAATTATTTCAAATATGTTTCATCATCATATTTTTGACGAAAGATGTTAAATGGAATTAATAAATGAATGAAATGAATGGATATTAGTGCCTTATTCATAAAGAGTTGTGAGAAATTTGAGAGACGTTTTTTGTATCGTAACTCGTCTCTCAAACATCTCACGAAGCAAAGTTACAAACTGCTAAGGATTTATTGAGGTAAAATCGAAAAAGATCCCTGTTCTTCAGCTGAAATCTTCAAGCGTTAAACAAAATCGCATAATGTATCATGTTATTAGGATACAAATAATACTTAATACATAAACATCAAATATGAGTCAAACATTGAAAAAGGGATTACTTAGGTCGCAATTTATGACATTAAAAAAGGGCAATAATGTACAAAAAGAGCTAAAAACCTCCAAGCTCGTTATTGTAAATAAAGAAGCAGCAACCAATAAATAAGAGCTCAAACAGCTCTTAAATGGCTAAACTGGCAACTCTGCACATACGAGCCGGATCAATAAGTCCGTGACTTTTTGAATGAAACACAGGTTTTTTGCAACAAAAAAAATATATTTTTCAACATAATCTCCTTTTAGCTCAATACACTTAGTCCAACGTTTCTTCCATTTTTGTATCTCTTCCAAAAAATACGATTTTTCGAGGTCCATAAAATAAGCATTTGTTTGATCAATAATTTCATCGTTGGAGCTAAATCTCTTTCCACCGAGTCATTTCTTTAGGTTTGGAAATAGGAAAATACAAGGAACAATAAGGAGGAACATTTTCTTATTTATTGGTTTCAAAAGTATAGGGCTGGAATTCGACATCTGTCAAACTAAGTTGTTAAATCAATTTTTTTATGTTCAGTTGAAAGTCTGACATTGACGAAAATTGATCGCTTAACTATCACACAACGCATAAAAATTATTAAAACCTACTACAAAAATGCTGATTCTGGCACAGCCACATATCGTGCTTTAAGAGGAGATTATGGTTTAGATAATCGTCCAACTACGCAAGCAATTGGCAAAATTGTGAAGAAATTTGAAGAGATTGGAGCGGTTATAGATATTGTAAGACCTGTGCATCCCCGTTTCGCTCGTTCCGCTGAAAATATCGCTGCTGTAAGTGAAAGTGTTGCCGAAGACCCGAATGTGTCGATTCCTCGTCGTTCTCCGGAATTAGGACTGTCTTACGGCACATTATGGCATATTTTGCATTTGGATCTACACCTACATCCATATAAAGTCCAGCTCACACAACAACTGAAGTCAGCTGACCATTCATAACGTCGTAGATACGTGGAATGGGTGCTTGAACAACAGGCGGTGGACGGCGATTTTTCGAACAACTTTTTTTAAAGCGATGAAGCACATTTCTCACTTGGTGGGTATGTTAATAAACAAAATTGTCGTATTTGGGGTTTTGAGAGTCCTCAAGTAATTGAAGAGAGGCTATTACGTCCAGAAAAAGTCACTGTTTGGTGCGTTCTTTGGTCCGAAGGTGTGATTGGATCTTACTTCTTCGAAAACGACAACGACAAACGACTGTCACCGTCAATTCGGAGCGTTAGGCCATATGATAACCGACTTTTTTTTCGCCTGCTATTGACGAATACGACTTGGAGAATATGTGGTTTCAACAAGACGGTGCCACATGCCACACAACTCGATCGAATATGCCTTTATTGCAAGAGACATTTCCTAGCCGCGTAATTTCTCGTCGTGGCGATATCAACTGGCCACCAAGATCATGCGATTTGACACCATTAGACATTTTTTTGTAGGGCTACGCAAAAGACCGTGTTTATGCAGATAAACCTTTAACTCTTGAACACTTAAGAACCAACATTCGTCAAGTTATGGCTGAGATACCGCCCAATATGTGTCAAAAAGTGGTCGAAAATGAACTCAAAAGAATCAATGCTTGCAACACTTCGCGTGGTGGTCATTTAAATGATGTAGTGTTTCACACATAATGTCAAGGTTCAAACTTTATAATAAAAAAGAAATATCATGAAAAAAAATATTTTCGTTGTCTTTAATTTACGTTTACTTTTGAAACCGCAAAATGGATAACCCTTTACAATTAATAAAAAAAAGTACGCGTATTGCTGAAAACAGTACGTCTGGCAACCCTATTCCCAATCATAATTAATAATATTTTAAGTTTAAATTTACGTAATTTATTTTTACAGTGCATTTGACGGTATTTTATGATACTCGTATTATATTACATTTTACTTAAACACCATTCTGGGTAGAATTCGAATTGAGTATTAGGATGGGAAAATACTTTCCTGAAAGCAGGAATAACAAAAGCTGTGTAACTCGTAGATTTTGTACCTGTAGTGAAAGTATCGACGTTTAGGAATAAACTTCAGTTTAGCTGTTTTGGAAGGGTGGAAATGTGGGAAATTGAAAGTCTATTTTCGTACGAATCGTATGACATTAGTGATTCCTAGCAAATTTACAATATGTCAAACCGTTTCCATACAAATTTTAAATTTTCATTTACGATGAATAAAACGTCTTTAACGGTTTTAATAAAACCCATATTATTTCGTTGGACTACTCTTTCAATATTCTTATATAGAATATCGACCTTATGAAATATTCCATTAAATAATTGTAGTAAAATTTTGAATTTTTTCCCATATTGTAGGATTATAACCAAATTTGTAGGATTATAGTCAAATTTGTAGGATTATTGTTTTGCATTCGGCACAATTTCTGAGGACTTGATAGGAAATAGCTCCGGAAAAAAATATGTCCTACGAACATTTCAGAAAAATGTTTCTCTCAGAAACGAAATCGCCATAAGTTGTATCGAAAATCAGAAAGTATCTCAAACTTTTTTTTATTTCGATACACCTTTATGTGGATCTCCAATAATGTCAAGCGGTTAGTACCACTGGATTCAGCGTACTCGAAATAGGTTTACCCACTGGGTGTTCGTTTCTTACAAAAATAAAAACCGATTCGAGCACAGTGTAAGCAACGTGCAGTTCGATGATAGAGCTAGACTCCAATCTAGGCAAATTGAAATTATCGGATGAAAATTGTCCGGGTTTTACTCTACTTAAAGGAGAACAGTTTTCGGACATTATTCCAACTCGTATATGTGTGTCAAACAACTAGTACTCGAATATTGCACTCATGTAAATATAAACAACCATTTCAATGTAACAATGAAGGATATTCGTCATATCAATGCCGCGGTGATAACATTTCCAGTCATTGAATACACTTTCTTTCCGGCGATGAATTTGTATGTTAGCTCACTTCGTAGAGGCGACGAACAATTTTGAAGGGGTTTCTTTCATTGTAAGCCCCCAAGCATTGGCAGTAATGTAATATCCTCTCTGGACACAAGTGGCCCTCGGCACCACAGCGATGTATGCACGGGAGTGGTCCATGAAAGGTCGCTTGAAAGAAGGTGTACAATAGAGTAGTAGGATGAATGGTGAGGATTGCATTTCCATTTGTAATCCATATAAAAATATTAAAAAGGTTTGGGCAATGGAATAGTGAGTGTGTCGCGGAGGCAACAATATAATTTCTTCTTTCAATAAGACTGCGAGCAGTTCCCGTAACGGAGCAAAGGAAGATGCAGCATGTTGAGGTTCAACTAAATTTCAACAGTGGAACTGATAGATATTACAATGTTGCAGCTAGGCACTGTAGACATTTGTCCACATGCTCCTTCTTTTTGAATTTTCTCATCAGAATTAGTTCTGTTTGTTTCATCCACATCTTTTTTTTCCATGTTTGTTATTTTATTTTAACCCCGACCAAATAAAGAGCGGTAGAGTAAAACTTTGGCACAAGCATCGCAGTTATTTATTAGAAGTGGGTTGGAGAGGCGTTATCCATCTTTCCGACCATTCGCTTGGAAAATGTCTGTACACATGCAGAGATGAGAATGGTCTTGTCTGCTTGTGTGATGATAAAAGAGAATCAGTTCCCATTTAGGATACCATGCATGGTGTGTTGGGTACAGTGGTCGCAGCTATCGTTGGAGGGTTGTCATAGTTTCCCTTCTCGTCAAATAGAAGAGGTGGCGGCGATGGTGCTAGACGTCGCCATCATCAAATGGAATAGCAAATAAGGACGATGGGGATTTGGTTCTCCATACAAAATAAACACACTCAAACACACACACATGCATATATGGTATACCAAATAGCTTCAACAGCAAAGATGGATTCATACAGATCGGCAATAAAAAAATAGAAAAGCGAAGCCAACATCGAGGCAAAGCACAAGACAAACTTTTCTACTGCAGGCAACAAAGGAGCGTTATTCTAACCATTTTCTATGTGCTTGTCTGTTCGTATGTCGGTTGATACAATACCGATGATGGTATGATAAGTATTTCTAAACTCTTAAGAAATATTGGGAGCTGCAGATGAGTTGCTGATGAGTTTAGAACAAGAGTGCATTGCAGTGTTTGACAAAGCAAATTGGAAATGGTAAACACTGTTCGGAGGGCTGGTCTAACGCACCACCTACTCCTTCCGTTCCATCCATCAGAAATTATACCGATCTAGAGGCAATTTGTGGGAATTCCTACTTTCGGGAAATTCACCTAGCTCCCCTCGTACATTCATTGTATGTGAAGTAAATGCGAAGGACAGAGCAAAATTATTTTCTACATAAGAAATGAAAACAAGAAAAATCCCTCCCAACACACAAGCCCTCTCACATACAAACGTAATTTGGCAAACAGCTAAGACGTCAGCTTCCATAGCAGACGGATGGTTTAACACCAACAACACCAACAGCACATGTCGAATGCTACCACGATTCTCCACTGCTCCGAACAGAAGATTGGCAACCAAATGTTGCTTTTAGCCTTAGAATTGTGCCATTCTAAGATACATCTACAACTACACATATTCATTCAAATGTATGTATGTGTGTATGAATGCTTAGGAAGGATAGACAGTCTCTGACTCAAGGTTCCACTCGCATCACAGTTGTGGGCAGCATTAGAGGAGATGAGCTCCGGGAAGTCGATCAGGGTACAAAAACTGGCACAATTTCTAACAACCGGTGAAATATTACTGGGTTCATGTTTGCGCAGAAATGCCAGAGAAAGAAAACGAAAGCAGACAGAAAGAGTAACATCAGAAATGCTAGTGACAGTTGATTCAACTTCCACCTATTCTGTCTTCTTCTTACCATCCTCCATTCAAATGTAATTTCGTAATGGTGGCGTCAGTAATGGGAGCAGCCCCACCAGAGATCGTAACATCCAGAAAAGTATTTTGTAACCATTGTGAATGATTTTTAACACTTGAATGTTCCTACTAGCAGTGCAGTCGAATTTTATTTCGAAACGGTTATTCAAAAGCTGTTTTTTCATGTTTAATTTTGTTACTTTGGAAGTCATCTCCAGTTAAAAGAGAACAGAATCAAATAAAACAGAAACAGAATCAGCAGTCAAATAAATTCAAGAAAACTCTAATTCAAACCATTATAAATTATCTAGAGCATTCCCGCATTTCACCACTATTGACATCCGATTCCACAACCCTGCATTTGCGATGTTTGAGCGAATGAAAATTAGAAATTGCAAATGAAAAATAGGAGTTGCGAACAATTGTAATCCTTTTTCCATTTGCGTTAGATACAGCAATCCAAATTCAAATCCAATGCAAAATAAATACCGCCATTACTAGTTTGCTCAAAACTAAAAACTGATGTTGATTATGACATTTGCAAAATCATAATTAATTTTTGTTTTTTTTTAAATAAAAATTAAAATAAACGGTCCTGATAACATTTTTAAATAGATCTTACGAATACAGGATATGTAAAATTTGTAGGGGCACAAATTAAATCAGAAAGATATTTCACGTACCGGATGTAGTGTGTAGTGGTGTATATGAGTATAGACGGAGAAGAAGGTTTCTCATTACAGCCCATGAACGGATTGGGGAGAGCTATGCGCTTTCTAGCCTTACACTCACTGATTGGGGCCTACAGTTTTACACCGGTTCTGAACGGCATTTGTGTATAAGTATACAATATGCTTATTGTACAACATTCGCCTAATGATTTGTATAAAATAAATTTAATATTTTACAGTTATTAAGGACCTCTGGTAGATGCTAAAGGAGTTGCGTCACTTCGCAAACGAGAAACAATTGCTAAGTACCGAAATCATTTAATGGTGAAATGTATATCAAAGTTAATACTTGTGTAATAAACCAATCAGTTTTGATGGACGTTTTTAGGTACGTGTGAAGACGTCGGAGACTTTATTCTATCAGTCAAGTATTCAAGGATTCCTTATTATATTTAGAAGTTTACTAGAAGTTTACGCCGATTGTTTCTGCTTCGGCGGCGGCGTAGGGGCCTTGGAAAACCGGCAGCGGCGGCTTGGTCGGCTAATCTGGCGGCGGCGGGTTTTCCTAATTATTAAATTCTTAGGAAGTTTTACCTGCTGTTGTTCTAGTTGTAATGTGTGTTGACACCTGTTAGGGAATGGGACTGGCTTTTGGAGTTTTAGCGTGTGGAATTTCGCCTGGCTGATCTTATGCAAAATTCAATGTGTCTTTTAACTCCATAATATAATACGTGTGAAATTAAGCTGACTGTTATTAGGAAATATTCTGATTGTGGTTGTGTGTAGTGTTTTGTTTTGTGTCGTAAATCAGGACAATGTCATTAATTGATCGATTATATGAAAGATTAAACAATAAGTTATACGCCGCCGCCGCTGCGCCGATTTCTAAATAATATGACGGCGGCGCGGAAACAAACTTTAAAAACGGCGGCGGCGTGGCTCGGCGGCGTAAAGGTCTAGACCATACAGCGCTAAATTATGTTATGCAGGTTTCGGATTAAAAATGAACTTTCTGAGTGACGCATTAGATTAACCTAAATGTAGTATTTTAATATTTCAAAATAATAATTTTCAAATAATTTTGTCAAATGCCAAATAATTTGGTCTATCCTTTGCCCTACAATTGAATTATTCCGGCGTGCGATGAAAATCGATCGAGTCAAAGTCGAATACGATTTGACATTTACAGGAATTTTGTTGGGAACAAATATTTTATATATTCAGTATTTAATGACAGAAAAGTGGAATAAATTAATTGATATCCATTATTTCCTCAAAAATCCATCATTATTGTGTCAAATTGTATTCAGTATAAATCGATCGATTTCCATCACATACCGGATTGTGTTCGATTTCACTTAAAAAGTGCAAAACTTTTGATGTTTCTGCCCCTCAACGATTGACGGGGTGATAATGTTGCCCGTGAAATCAGCTGATTTGTTTGTGATTGCGTTGTGCCTGTTATTTATTTCCTTAATGTTGACTAATACTCTGTGGTTGTGTTGATTATACTCGTATGTAGTTATCCATGGCTTAATGAATGAGAGCGTGGTGCGTGCTGAGTGAGGGTGACGTTTGTACATTCGATTGTGATCATAAAAAAATTCATAATTTTGCAAGGGCGAGTGATACAATCTTGTAAACGAAGTCACCATAACTGCTCATCGGGCCGCTTGCAAATTTTATATGATGAGAAGATCCTGGCTTATTATTATTGGGCTACATAAACCCATTCTCCGCCTTGTTTCAGCGGTTATTTATTCTGTTTCCACTCCAACCAACTTTATCGACTCGCCCTAAAGGATTAGGGCACAAATGTTCGTAGAGACGCATAGCTGGACTAAAGAAATTTCATGTTTGAAATGTTGCCACATTAGAAGTCTCTATTTAAGTACGCGTGTGCTTCCCTTGCCAGCATTTGCAAATGTTGGAGAAGATATTCTTCGCTTCGTTTGTTTCAAGTTCTTTAACATTTTGTCTTAACTTGTCTTAGATAGACAAGAGAACAAAAGAAATAAAACATTTTCAAGCACTGACCTCTACCTCAACCCCATATCCAGCATATTTTTTCATCGACATTCGCTTCGACTTCCCCCGCCGTAACAAGAAGTCCATTTGCGATTGCTTTCTTATTTGTTAGCTGACTGTCTGTCGCTCGTTTGATGGGTCTCATACAACCCTCTGACCATCTGTACTTGGAACTGTCTGCCCCAACCGATTCCCTTCCGATGCTCCTTTTCATCCAACACTTATTTGTTGCTCAAATATCACGGAGTGGGGTGGGCGAGGTATGTATGGATGAATGAGTAAGGGCTTGGGAAATAACAACAAAAGGGTGTTGGGCAATTTGTGTGTTTGTGTTAGTGAAGATCTAAATGGATTCGTGTGAGTGGGCTGGTGTGTGTGTGTGTGTGTGACTCTGTAGCAGTGAATCGTTGACGAAAAAGGGATTATTACAAATGGCATGGCGATGGTCTTCATCATTTCGCCTAAACGGCAATGTTTTCTTAGCTGGAAAGCCTTCCCACCTTGTTTTCTCATTTCTCTTGTTTGCGTCGCAAACTTTTCATGTTGATTTCTTCTACTTTGCTGTCGAGATGGAGAGAAGATGGAACAAAAAACCAAAAACAACAGTGCACACTGGAACAGATTTAAAAAATGACCGGACAAAATTCCAAAAATCGAAACCGTAATCCAGATAAAATATCTGACTTAAGCAGTTGCAAATTAACCACTGAGGTCGAGAATTAACTGTTTTAAGGTTCCATGCACGTTGCTGATCAGCCAAGGGGCCCAAAGTTGAGTATTGTTTCAATGCATGCATTTTGCGTTATTTTTAGTAGATGTGTGTTATATGAAGGTTATGTTTCTGGTTGTTTTAAACTTTTTTTTATTTATTTTTTGTTATGAGAGCTACGAAATTGTATATTAAGTTAATTTAATTTACTTAAGGTTTCTAGTTCAATTGCAATGAAAGTAATTGACTAAAAATATTAAATTTTTTAATCTTTTGTGAACCGACAAAAATTATGATCAACTGGGATCAGCGCGCGATTTTCACTTCTGAACACTTCAGACCCTAACCGAAGTCAGTGATTTTATTTCGTTACCCTTTACTACCATTTGCTGAAGAAAAATTTTTTTGAACTTTGGTCCAGTTTGTGATTTCATATTTAAATATAAAATATTTGTGTAAAAATTAATTTTTTTCAGTGTAAAGTTAAATACATTACTCTGTCGGAATTTAAGTCTGGCAATACCATAAAATGTTGAACTAAAATTTCGAAATTTCAAACTTAAATTTTGAAAGTTCCGAGGACGACGATGATGAAAATGTCGAACGTAATGATATAGATTTTTTTTAAACGAAGTTTTTTTTTGTGGTCCCAAATAAATCTTGTATGGTTACGAAACTAACTCCTCAAACTTTTTATTTATTTTATAATTCCTAATAAATTGGGTAGAAAAGTTTAAAACGTTAAACCTTGTTAAGAAACGAAATTTTATGTGAAAAGGTAAAATTACGCATGCTCTTCCCTCCGTTAGGTTAGTTATCGAAATTCTGATCGAAAAATGTTTGCCAAAAATGAAATCGGGGCATCCAAAAACCTATGAAACGATACCCATAACGTTTTGTTTTAAATTTAAACCCTCCCCCGCACTCTATAACTCCACCCCCTCCAAACAATGGAAAAAACAATGCCAGAAATGAGCTCAGCACCCTCAAAAACCTACCGTCTAATGAGTTTGACACGACTAAAGTCAAAAACAACGACGTTATTAATTTTGTCCGGTCATTTTTTAAATCTGTCCCAGTGTGCAGTGTCTGAGTTCTCTGCTTATTTCATCTTCTAGTCGGGCATATTTAAGCACGGAGTGCCCGGACGTTGTTCTTTCAAAAAATACGAAAACCGTTCAAGAAAACAATATAACAGTAACATGTTGCTGGATGATGACTTTGAACAGTTGGGTTTGGGTGGAAATTATACTAGGGAGTTAGTGAAGGGTCTAGGTAGGATATGGATGATGTTAGCGGAGGGTTAGCTTGTTTCGTTATGGGTTTCAGAAAACACTCACTATATCAGGGAAATGGTGGCACGATAAATGTTTGTCATTTAGCGTAATATGAATATTGGGAATTGTCCTCGTACGAAAATCGTGAACAACTTGCAAATGAATAAAATATCCGAAATATAGTTCAGACTTGTCGAAGTTAAAAAGAGAATAAAATGAAATTGCTTAGCAGAGTCCCGTAGGCGATGCCTGTGGTAATCGGGGTTTTTCCTTTAACTTTCCAAGTTCTGCTTTGTACATATGCTTGTTCGGCTCAGCTCAGCTTCGCCATTCAATGGTTTGAGAGGTTTTACAGTTGCAAAGCCAAAGTGTTTTTGCATCTATCATCTTTGATACCTACCTCTCATTTGGCCAAACGTTGAGGTTCAACTAACGAATGGGTTTTTTGCGACATTTTTCGTGAGTCTGTCTTACTTTCGGGTACATATTTAGTTCGGAATAGTTAGGTTGTTATATTTCTCGCATAAGAATACTTGTACGTCTCACTTCCATTTAGGGCCCCCGCAGACTGCAGACTTTTTATCGGCCGATAGTTTAGTCGGGTTGGGCTGAAAGACTATCCAACAGCCGGCCGACTATTCTCGAACTACGACGGAACTTTCTGCAATCAACAATTGTGATTTGGGCGACGCCATATTCAAAAACCACGCACACGACGCCAAATCACATAGCGAACAGAACTATCGGCCGACTAAACAATCGTCATGTATGCGCAGGCGTGTATGCGCCAATACTGATTAAACAGTCGGCCGACAGATTAGTTTGAATGTAATCGGGTAGCCTATCGAAATTTTTTATCGGCCGATACTGAATCGCTGTAGTGTGCGCATATGCATTCCTCTCCATACTGATTAAGAAGCCGACCAAACTATCGGCCGATAAAAAGTCTGCAGTCTGCGGGGGCCCTTAAGCTCAAGACACTAGGATAACAATGTCGGGCACCACTTATTGGCAACGGATCTAGCCCAGCATTAAAGATAAAAGTGGATAATAAAAAAGGATTCCTCCAGACACCCATGCCAATTCGTAGCAATCACATAGACAACAACCAAGTGCACAGACGTAAATATAGTTGTGGCATTAGCAGAGGTGGTTTTAATGAAATGCGGCAAGATATCCCTTCATGGTTTCTCATGAGGAATACGTCGTCCTAGGCACTCCCTTTTGTAGAACGAAGGAATGAAGCGCAAAGAGATGATGAAGGCTGAAGGTACATAATGCTTTTCGTTGGAAAGACTTTGTGCTTGAACCATTTTCATTCAGCTGTTTCTGCTCCACAAAGATATTAGTTAACATTGGCACATGCTAGATTCATATTTTCTTGTCACACAGACACACACCCACATACACACACACACACACTTTCATGCTGTCAGTCAGGAAAATCACATTCCGGGGGAAATGTAAGAAGGCAGGCAGGCACACAGGGAACAGCTCCAACGTCTTAGCTTTAGAAAACGGAGAACAACATTAACTCAAATGCAAGAGGAGGAACGCCACAACCACACACCGATACACCAACACACCTAGACGTTTTTCCTTTCAGCAGGCGATGTCAGAAAATATTTCCCTTTTTTTGGAGGTCTTTCCCCAACGTTACAGACATTCAGTGTTGCCAGCTTAACATTTTTAGTCGGAAATGTGCTAACTCCATTTGCTCAAGTTGTTGTGAAATTTTGCACCTTTTTGATTTTGCTTCCCTCATTTTTAGCATCGTTGCCAAAAACTTGATTTTGGTCATTTTTGATTAAGAATTATTACATGTCTAGAATTATCTAGGTTTTGGTTGTCAAATATGTTTGTATGACAATTGTTAGCTTACTACTTCCGGCATTAATGGTAACTGAAGTGAGAAGTCGATGGGATGATCTACCTGAATGCCATGATAATGCCATTATTAGGTTACAGCATTCACCAAATCTCATCTAACCATCAGAGCATTTCTTTCGTACACTGGTCAACGGTGGATTAAAACACAACCAAATCCAAGTCTGATAATGGATGGCTGCAAAATACATCCTGGTAGTAGGCAAAATGCGAAACCCCTGTGGTCCGGTATTACCAAGTGACACCAAGTGCAAAAGTTATAAGAACATATATGCACCTGGAATGTATCACAATCCAGGAAATTCGGTGGACAGGATATGCCTGTAGAAGGAGGAAACACAATGTCATTTGCACAGCTGCAATAAGTAGTAAATCCACCATGTAAATAGGCAGAAACCACAACTGATCGGATATTCACATTACGCCAAATCCTGGCAAAAAACTCCATGTAACTCAATTGAACACAAGTTGAAACAAAATGCATAGTTAACTATGGGATTTTTGAAACCAAATTGAAAATAAAATCGATGTTAACTATGCACATTATTTTTCAGTGATCAGTTATTACTTACTGTAAGTCGTTGTATTGTTGACCAATATGGCAACACTTGTATTATCATTGCAAACCAATAAAGGAATTCAATCAAAATGAAATTATATTAAATAAACACGAAGAATTTTAACAAAATTATATAAGAAAACCGTAACGATCTGAACGCAAAATGTGTACTGTAAGCAGAAAGAAGTATTTTTTTCAATTTTACATTTCTCAATTTGAGTGCGAATTACGTAATTGCCACAATCATATGATGCTGCCTACCACAATTGGCAATTCGATGTTTAACCACAATTTAACTAAGAAATGCAAGTGACTACTGACTGCAAAACTGGCAAAACTGACTGAAAAACTGAAGGTCGGCTCCAGGGGATATATTTACCTATTAGATCTGAAGACCGTCGTAGTTCTAATTGTTTTTATCGAAAACAGTGGGAGAAAACGCGCAGTGTTACAACTTTCGACGTTTTTTGTTTAATTTTAACATTTTCTTGTAGCAGATTACACTCGGCGATTTTTGCACTGCTTCTGGCAACACTGCATACATGTGACGCAGCTTTATACACAAACACACGTAGACAAATTTTAGCTCATACGAGCCCTGGCGTTCTTAACAAACATAGACATAATTACACACACACACAGAGATACTTTTCCCCGACCGTAAACACCCATTTCTAAGCTTACAAAGTGATTGATAATGGGTACCACACACTTTCGACAAACACCCGCCTCAGTTCACTACATCATCTTCGTTCCCATCGTCTCACTCACTGGCTCAATCACCCCACAAATAAGTGTTCCGTACCCCTTTTCCTAACGAGAATTTCTAATTTCAACTTTTAGATTGCACGCAAGACATGGAAAGGATTCCCAACATTTGTCGTTACTTTCTTGGTTCCTTGGGTGTGTATGTGTATGTATGTGGGTTGGTGTGTGTGTGCAGTTGCTGATGCTTCGTGCGCCTAGATATCTTGAATTTTAGGCAGTGGGTTGCTCCACTTCTTGTGTCAGCTCTTTGTTTTTCTTCTGCTAAATTTCGAAAAGGATTTAATGTGTTGTTGCTCCTTGTAAGGTTCTTGTGTTTGCCTTTTTCTTTAAGTTTTCTTTTTGGGATGTGTATGGTGGAGAACAGACTTGATCCTTGAAGCTGTGTCTTTATATCTCCCGCTTTGCACACGGGATTTCGATGTACTCGTATGTGTGAAACAAAAATCCATGCGGATTTCCTATGATTTGGTGGCAATGGTTATAGTTTATTGGCATCGGTTGTGGTCGTTGGAAAAGGTAGATATCCATAGATTAAAATTAATTATACAACTACGCACACATAATGACGCTTTAAGTAGCGGCTATAGCTAATTGTGTTGTTCTTAGGTCTTTACTGTCCCGTTCATCTAGGAGTCTGATCCATATAAGTATTTGGTTTATGCATTTCTCGATTTTGGTTACGATTTAAATTTAATTTTAAATTCAGACCAAATTGAATAACTCAGCTTACACAGCCCATATATTTAATAATATGGGAATTAGAATTTGTATTTGGCCTTGACTTTCCTTTATAAACGGAGATTCAAAAAGATTAAAAACAATTGGCAAATGTATTATTTTTCTTAAATTTGTTTGATTGTTGGCAATTCTGGCTTTGGAGTTGTATATGTCCAGGTTTGGGACCTTGGTAGAAGTTGTCGCCTATTCCTTATCCAATTCATAAACCTATACACGTACTATACTTCAAAAGCCAGAAATGTCAGCAGTGAAATCATTCACAAATAATGACAATTCAAAAGAATTGTGTATATTTTGGCACTGCCTGGGCAAATTACAATCCAAATTTTTGGAAATATAATTGCTAAAGATTGCTATTGATAGATCTGTTAGATTGCTCTCATTTCTTTTGCATTCTCCAAAATTGATACTGTAAATCGTAAGCAGAATAATCGTTCGTTTTTGTTCAAATGGAAGGGAGTTTCACTCCATTGCTCTCACCACAAATCGTTCTATTTGCACTGATAGTCTGACATGGCATTAACAAAATAGAAAAGGTTTCCCATTACATCCCATGAAGGAATCCAGTAGCTCACAACCAGTAAGCTGTGCAGTTTTTAGTTTTTTACTCACTGATTGGGGCTTAGAATTTTACACCGGTTCCGAATGGTATTTTGAGAAGCTTTTCATGACTAAACACTCAATTGTATCGCCATTACTAAGCGAGGTGACCGCCTTCGAAAGGAATGTACGGTTGTCTGAGCAGGGATCGAAACCACGTTCTCATGTACAAGACACACATGACCCAAACAATAGATTTCTTTATTCGTCCGTAAGTTAAAATCTGATCCAAATTACTAAGAATTTTAGTAATAACCTTAGTTTTGTTAGTTTACATATTAACGTATGAGATGATCATACTACAACCATTTAAGGTCTTATAAATTCTGTGTCTTAGATTTCTGGAAGTTGAGTAAATTTGTTTCTAGTTTATAAACCAATTGTCAAAGTACAAATACAGATTAAATATCTACATGGAATGCAAAACTTAACAGTATTAAATGAATATTTTCTCATCCCGTGAGAGAATTTCTCACTATCAGTGGGCGGTGCGCTTTCTATTTTTACTCAGAGTGAATACGATCTACAGTTTTACACAGGTGCTGACTAGTGTTTGTAGAGTCTTCTAATGACCAATTAGTCGACAGTGTAGGGCCACTAAGCGAGGTGGCCGCCGTCGAAAGTTGGGATCGAACCCACGTTCTCATTACAAAAGCAAATTCAATTTCGACTGATTAATTACAAAATATAACCTTATACCACCATTCTTAAGATATTAAAATAAATAAATGGTTTCCCATTACACCCCATGAAGGGACAGGAGAGAGCTTCTCACAATCACTGAGCTGTGCGCTTTCCAATTTTCACTCACTGATTGGGACCTTCAGTTTTACACCGATTCCGAACGGTATCTTGAGAAGCTTTTTCATGGCTAAATACTCGATAGTGTCGCCGATACTATGCGAGGTGACCGCCGCCGAAAGAAATTTTAAGGTGGTCTGAGTAAGGATCGAACCCAGGATCTCATGTACAAGAGGCGCGCACTCTACCATTGCACCACCGACGGCCTTAAGATATTATTATATTAAAACTCACATATAAATTATTTTTTACCGATCTAAAATAATTATTTTTTATTAGATAAAGTAATTTTATCACATTTAGTGGCTAAAACCTCATGTGCTAACTTGCCAAAAATTAAACAAAATTGTATGCCATTCTATATAAAATACTTAGTTAGGTGCCCCCAAACAGCCCAAAGAGGTCAAGGGCCTTACAAATTCCTATATATTGAAAATATAATTCTTAAAAACCTTAAAATCTGCAATTTTTCTGTGTTAAAGTTACGATTTATTTCGCCTTAATAATACATATTAACACTATCATTGTATTATACTATTATTCTTATGTACTTCTTGGTATATTTACTAGTTACATTTAACAATTATAATAATAATAACGTAATAATACGTTATATTATTATTTCTACTTGTGCTTTGAAACTATTATAATTCAATTCAGTTCAGTTCAATTCAATTCAATTCAATTCAATTCAATTCAATTCAATTCAATTCAATTCAATTCAATTCAATTCAATTCAATTCAATTCAATTCAATTCAATTCAATTCAATTCAATTCAATTCAATTCAATTCAATTCAATTCAATTCAATTCAATTCAATTCAATTCAATTCAATTCAATTCAATTCAATTCAATTCAATTCAATTCAATTCAATTCAATTCAATTCAATTCAATTCAATTCAATTCAATTCAATTCAATTCAATTCAATTCAATTCAATTCAATTCAATTCAATTCAATTCAATTCAATTCAATTCAATTCAATTCAATTCAATTCAATTCAATTCAATTCAATTCAATTCAATTCAATTCAATTCAATTCAATTCAATTCAATTCAATTCAATTCAATTCAATTCAATTCAATTCAATTCAATTCAATTCAATTCAATTCAATTCAATTCAATTCAATTCAATTCAATTCAATTCAATTCAATTCAATTCAATTCAATTCAATTCAATTCAATTCAATTCAATTCAATTCAATTCAATTCAATTCAATTCAATTCAATTCAATTCAATTCAATTCAATTCAATTCAATTCAATTCAATTCAATTCAATTCAATTCAATTCAATTCAATTCAATTCAATTCAATTCAATTCCATTCCATTCCATTCAATTCAATTCAATTCAATCCAATTCAATTCAAGTAATTAATGAAAAAATATACAAAACATATAACAATAAATTAAATAAAAAAATTATAAATGCAAAAAATACATACAATATGCGGCAATTTCAAATAAACAGAAACAACGTAATAGGAACGTGGCAACTAATAAACGATATAACTGGTAGAAAGTCCAGTAATATAGATAAAACAATCAAAAGGAACTTTCCACATGAAAATACTCCGAATCTAACCGAAAGTTTCGCCGAAAAATTCATAGAAAATGTTCAAAATATAATACACACATGCAATATAAAAACAAATGCAAATCCACAAACTAGTACACAAAATACAATGTACCTGACTTATGCTAATGAAGGGGAAATATATACAATACTCAAAAATCTAAATGCTAGAAAAAGTCCCGGAGCTGATGGGATTAGAGCTATAGACTTAAAAAACAATGCGAATTGTCTAACTAAAATAATAACAAAGCTAATTAACACCAGCCTAAGCGAGTCAAAAATACCACAGTTATTAAAAACTTCTATTATCCGGCCAATTTATAAAAATGGAAGCAAATCGGATTTCAATAACTACAGGCCAATTTCAATTCTTCCAGTTGTGGAAAAAGTGCTAGAAGAAATATTGGTGAGGAGATTGAACGACTTTCTGTCTAAATATAAGATAATAAGTCAAAATCAGTACGGGTTCCAAAAAGGAAAGAATATAAACCAACTTCTAGGATCGTTCTCGAACTACGTAAATCAAAGTCTAAGCAATAAACTCCACTGTCTTATCTTGTATATAGACTTTAGTAAAGCTTTCGACACCCTACCACATGAAAAGCTAATTGAAACACTGGAAAGGAATGGAATACGAGGCACGTGCCTAGAATGGTTCAAAGACTACCTACAGTGTAGAACATTTCGAGTCAAGATTGAAAACTATCAAAGTGAAAATACCAATATAACACACGGAGTTCCACAAGGTTCCAAGCTTGGGCCGCTGCTTTACTTAATATATGCCAACGCAATGATAAACCAAGTTAAAGAAAGTAAAGTATTTGCATATGCAGACGATACTGCAATAGTCGTATCTCACGGATGTATTCATACTGCTATAAGAATTATGCAAAACGAACTAAACAATATATCCAGATGGTGCCATGACAGCGGACTGATAATAAATGCAAACAAAACTAAAATAATGCACATAAGATCGCGACATACCCATCCGACAGATATTACAGTGACCTTTCACAACACTGATTGCCTGCACAACAAATATGTTAACAACAACTCTCCTAATAATGATGCCTGCTCTACGAAAATAGAAGTGGTTAGTACATATAAATACCTAGGAATACATATAGATGTACACTTCAAGTGGAAAACGCACATCGAGAAACTACAGAAAAAGCTACGTCAATCAACCTTTGCGTTATATCACTTAAGCAAATGCTCTCCGTACAACGTTCTGAAGCAGGCTTACTTCTCGCTGGCGGAATCCTATTTACGGCACGGGATAACGGCATGGGGCACAGCGACATACTGCAGGACACTGCAATTAACGCAAAATAGACTCCTTAAATTATTATATAAAAACCAACAACATAAAACAAACTACATAGACCAAAACATAAACATCCACACAAGTAACAATACCGAAACGATCAACACAGCCAACCAAAATAATAACGCACACCAAAATCGCTACCAAACATCGCACAATGATACCGATATATACAAGTATCTCCAAATTCTGAATATTGAGGGAATATACAAAACCTCAATAGTAAACGAATTTTACAACGATCCAAACTTGCTTGAATGCATTGATCACCAGCAGAACACAAGAAGAAGGGCACAAGGACGATATAAAGTACCGAGCTTCCGAAATGATTATGGAAAGAAGTCATTAGCCGTAACTCTACCAACAACTCTTAATAATATGCCAACATACCTATTAAGCATACATAATAAGATAAGTAGAAAGAAATTAATCAAAAAACACTTCCTAAATTAAATTAATTTAAATCTTTCAAATTAAAATTAACAAAACAAAAATTGAATTAATTAGATTTTATATTGAAATATTTTTTATGAAATACATATGTATACAGCTGAGCTGAAATAAGCATAATAGTATGAACATTGTTTTACACAACTACTTGTTATCCTGCAGACAAGCCGAAATGGCTTCGCGGGAATATGAATTAAGATGAAATGTACGAAATTATTTTTTGTTCAATAAAGCTCAAAATCTTGAAAAAAAAAAAAAAAAAAAATTCTATTCAATTCAATTCAATTCAATTCAATTCAATTCAATTCAATTCAATTCAATTCAATTCAATTCAATTCAATTCAATTCAATTCAATTCAATTCAATTCAATTCAATTCAATTCAATTCAATTCAATTCAATTCAATTCAATTCAATTCAATTCAATTCAATTCAATTCAATTCAATTCAATTCAATTCAATTCAATTCAATTCAATTCAATTCAATTCAATTCAATTCAATTCAATTCAATTCAATTCAATTCAATTCAATTCAATTCAATTCAATTCAATTCAATTCAATTCAATTCAATTCAATTCAATTCAATTCAATTCAATTCAATTCAATTCAATTCCATTCCATTCAATTCAATTCAATTCAATTCAATTCAATTCAATTCAATTCAATTCAATTCAATTCAATTCAATTCAATTCAATTCAATTCAATTCAATTCAATTCAATTCAATTCAATTCAATTCAATTCAATTCAATTCAATTCAATTCAATTCAATTCAATTCAATTCAATTCAATTCAATTCAATTCAATTCAATTCAATTCAATTCAATTCAATTCAATTCAGTTCAATTCAATTCAATTCAATTCAATTCAATTCAATTCAATTCAATTCAATTCAATTCAATTCCATTCCATTCCATTCAATTCAATTCAATTCAATTCAATTCAATTCAATTCAATTCAATTCAATTCAATTCAATTCAATTCAATTCAATTCAATTCAATTCAATTCAATTCAATTCAATTCAATTCAATTCAATTCAATTCAATTCAATTCAATTCAATTCAATTCAATTCAATTCAATTCAATTCAATTCAATTCAATTCAATTCAATTCAATTCCATTCAATTCAATTCAATTCAATTCAATTCAATTCAATTATATTCAATTCAATTCAATTCAATTCAATTCAATTCAATTCAATTCAATTCAATTCAATTCAATTCAATTCAATTCAATTCAATTCAATTCAATTCAATTCAATTCAATTCAATTCAATTCAATTCAATTCAATTCAATTCAATGCAATTCAATTCAATTCAATTCAATTCAATTCAATTCAATTATATTCAATTCAATTCAATTCAATTCAATTCAATTCAATTCAATTCAATTCAATTCAATTCAATTCAATTCAATTCAATTCAATTCAATTCAATTCAATTCAATTCAATTCAATTCAATTCAATTCAATTCAATTCAATTCAATTCAATTCAATTCAATTCAATTCAATTCAATTCAATTCAATTCAATTCAATTCAATTCAATTCAATTCAATTCAATTCAATTCAATTCAATTCAATTCAATTCAATTCAATTCAATTCAATTCAATTCAATTCAATTCAATTCAATTCAATTCAATTCAATTCAATTCAATTCAATTCAATTCAATTCAATTCAATTCAATTCAATTCAATTCAATTCAATTCAATTCAATTCAATTCAATTCAATTCAATTCAATTCATTACAATTTTAACACAATCTAATCTACTCTAATTCAGTGCAATTGTTCTTAACTTCATAAGATAAATATTAACTTTTTTTTTTTTTAAAGAAACTTTAAATATTTTGATTTGGATTAATTTTTCTAGATACCGTAAATTATCCTGTTTCACCGGGTTTAGCCATTCTGTGAAACCGAATCCGGTATTTCGATAAAGAGGTTTTTTGAATAAACCGAAAACCGGTTATTCGAACACCCTAATCATTACCTTTGATGTAACCATTTAAGGCAGTAGCCAGGGAATTATTTCGGGGGTGCCCAACATTTTTCTGTGCAATATAGAAACAAAAGGTTTCCTGGGTAGAGCTGTTTGTAAACATTTCGTTGCGAGTTCGGGGCCCTATGGCTACCGCCGGCTACGGCCATGCAACTATTTATAAATATCGTACGGTACCAAACTCGAAGGATGAAGTTATTCTTTCGTTTAGCAGGATCAGTAATCGAAAACAAGAATTTCATTTAAGTTTTACAATTTTGGTATGTCGGTCCCATAAAGGCATCTTTATTGGTGCATACTATTCCAATTGGGATGCTACCAATTGAATTTACTGATAATAATTTCTTATAAAATGTATTCCTGCCTAACTATAGCCCTTTTCCTGGAGGAACTAACAGGAATTTTTGCATACCAGCCGAACAAAGCACGCACACTCATGTGCGGAGCCATGTATCGACTCCCATAGTCTTGGGATATTCTTGGTAGAAGAAGACAAAAACAAAATATAACTCTAAAAATTGTAAGTTAAATTAGAGTTTGTTATAGGAATTAAGCCAGGACACATACGCTCGCATATATTGGGGGAAAGGGACTTCGAATCTCACATGGTTATGGGCTTATAATACCGACGCCATCGAAGATGCCACTACCTATTCCACTCGCACTCCACATTCGTACAGGAATACTCGTATGCATGTGTGTAGTCGTTCGTGTGAGTGTTGCAACGGCACTAACAAGTGCTGTATTGCACACAACTACTCAGTAGATGGCAAAATCATTTATGGCTAAAAGTCTTTGGGATCTGTGGATTTTCTTCTTCTTCTGTAGTTTCCTTTAGTTTAGTTTTGTGTTGTGTTGTGAGTGTATGTGTGTGGTGATATGTTGATGATAAACAAAGTGAAGCAAAACAACTTTCTTAAGCTTACGAAGAACATACAACCTCATACACACTGGCACTTTAACGCCCACACACACACACAAACTCGAGACATCCATACGTACGTCACACCTTCTACATATGAGTGTAGACATGCTGAGGCAGAGCCATAAAGGATAGGAAAGATGGGGAGCAACACACACACATTTTCAGTTTCCCCAAGACAACTGTGTATGGCTGTATGTACATCATTCAGGATGTTCTCACTTCCAAATCCAAAAGGAACCAACTGAGGTGTGTGTGTGCGTGTGTGTGTTTTAGAATGTAGAAACAGGGAAAAAAGGGACGAGACCATGTTGAGTTCATAATACCCCCTTAGGTTACATGTTTAACTTAACTGCTTGACCATGGAACTTGGAAAATGTTTAATATGGTACAAAAGCAGCAAAAACGACCACAAGACTCCGAAGAAAAATTGAGTACAATCCATGACTGAGACGTAAGTAAGGATTCGGGGAGGGGGTTCGACTTAGATACAAGTTCCTCCTGATTCTTTTATAGCCATCGGAAGGGTGCCCAGCAAATCTTGTGTGTATTTATGGGGTTTGCTTGTGTAGACGCTTTAAGAAAAGGATGTTAGGGAAAATGAAAGAAGAACATTGTATTATAAGACTCTGCAGTGACCCACGCACATTCATATGTATGTATGTGTCCTTACATATTCAGCTACAGACACACACGCACACCAATTCAACTACTGCAAGGAATTGGGAGTTTGGGAAGTCATAATAAAACTAACCCAAAAAAACCCTACTGATATTCTTCGCAAGTAAAGTTACTATGTGCGAACCGGCTGACTGTCACATCCCTTGCCTCGCTCCCCTTTCGCTGAGCCCCTGTGCCTACTTGCACACAATTTTGTAAATGACTTTGGGTGTAATCATGTAGAAATGACTGTGAGTGTGTCTGCCGTAGTATGTAGATACATACGTCAATCTGGCGTATGTGTGTATGTAAGTAAGTAAATGAAATGTAAGCGGCGAGTGTGAGAGTAAGTGGAATCGACGCCCAAGAAAGAAGCCCTGCTTTCTTTTATTGCGTTTGATGATGAATTACCGTGAGCCCTTTTTATGAGAAGTTTCGTTTGGCAGTGTTTAGCTTTTTGGATACCCCTCTATAACAACCTTCGCCGCTTGTGTCACCCTCCCACCGCACCAGCAGTAACTCTCTTTGACACATTCGTCGTTCCTGGTGTTTGGATTTGAGACATTACCTCCCGACCCCCACGTCTCATCACATGGTATGTTGCGAGTAGATTGTTGCTACACATGTACATTCATACATCTGTAAGTACTTGCAAACAGGAGTTCGGAGGGAAACCTTTGTTGTTGTTCTTATTCCCCCCACTTTCGATACACTCGAACCCATGCTGATGTACATATGTACGCTAATACATGCGACTAACACACACACATGTGGGCCTCACATACCCACACACATACAGCACATATTAAGTATACGTGTGTGCGAACTTAGACCGAAATACAAGAAGTACAGACGAATGAAACGTGTTTGCGATTCTAGGGTGAGGAATTTCTTGCCTCCGTGTGGTTTTACCAAATGTCTCGGTGTGCTTACTGGCTAGATTTAGCTGGCTGGCAGTCTGGCTGCGTCGGCTTGAATTGTATGAATTGACTTACATTTCTAACATTTGTCAGTGCGCTTGTGTGTGTGTGTGTGTGTGTGTGTGGGATATTAGAACATTTCTTGGCATGACTTCTCAAAACAACGGGTCCTATCTTTTATGAATATCTGTATGGCGAAGATATTGTGTATTTTTTTAAACACAGCAAGAAAAAGTGTGTTTGCCAATGCACACGGGGACATAATTTGAGGTTGGTGGATCCAAGACTAAAAATATGGACATTTATGCGCTCCTTCTCAACAAGTTCAGGGAACTGATTAGCGCACATTCCCTATAATCTATTGCACAAAATGTAAGAGCCCAGGACATGAGAAGTTCGGATATCAGCACCGAAAATGTTTCACTTGGGGGAGTTGTGCCTGAAAATGTTTTCTTATTCCGGAGTTTCTATGAATCCTTTTATCTAGAGATGTGCGTGTGAGTGAATTTTTCTTCACGCCCACGATCTTTTCGACCTCTCTCGATCATGCGACAAGAAAAATATATCATGTATCCGCACTCACGACATTATATTACCAAACGCCTCTTATCGTTTCTATCTCTCAAACCAGCATTCAGCCTTAGACCTCTGCTTCCAAAGATCCTTCCAGTAAGTTGCAAACAAGGTGGATTTTCGTGTTTTTCAGTTACACATGCAAACATGCGTACATTTATAAATGTACATGAATTCTCTTTCAACATGCATGTATTAATTCTTAGAACAACCTTCTTCCATTTCCTATGAGCTAAACAGATCAGGGGTTTATTTCTAACTTGCAAGCCCGGCAGACTTTGTCCTGAATTTTAGTAGGGATGCTATTGTTTACTAAACTAGAATATAGTAGTAGTTTAGAAGATTTCCCCCTACATACAAACTAACAAGCTCACAATCATTTCCTCTTTATAATATTAGTATGGATTGCAGAAATAAACCCTTGACCTGTGTAGCTCATAGGAAACGGAAAAATATTCTACTAAGAAATAATTTCAGGTCGAATCATATGTATAATAAAAATCATGTGGTAGAGGCCGACTATAAAACGTAGAACACTAACGAAAATGTAAATAGTTATGATCAATAAATATATTAATTTCAGAACCTTCAGCACAAGTGCGTGGAAACCAGAAAGAAAGGCGTGTTTGTAATGGAATTAAGCCGTTCACACGAAGATAGAAATGGGAGAGAAACCCCGACGACGACAACTGCAATTAGTTACAATGTTAACAAGACGTATCACTGGCCGAGAACTCTAGGCGCTGATGAGAAGGGTCACAAACTTCGATACGATTGTCCGCCAACGTGAGCTCAAATCCTGGTGCCGACTGTTTACATTTTGTCTAATTGCAGAAATAAACCCCTGATCAGGGTAGCACATATGGAAAACTATTCTTCTAAGGAATAATTTCAGATCGAATCATAAACATATATAATACAAAATGCATGTATTATGTTTGCATCGTTTTGTTTATTAAAACGGCTCTTCATAAAAACAGTCACAACAAGTTTAACAATAGGCGTGTTTTGGTTAGACCACTTGCTTAGATTATCACTCATTTCGCATGGAGAGCTAAGCTATATTAAGCGACACTGGAAGTTACCGCTTCCACTTCTGTCCTAAGAATGCACAAAGTTACCAGTTTGAAAGAAATCAGTAAAACAGTGTTGGATATAGTTATTGTGCGGTACAAGACGAGGAAAATAATATATACATTTGGACTACAAACTGTGCGTTAGAGCAAGACTATTGTATGAATTTCCAGCTAAAGTTGCCAGGTACAAAGTACAATAGTGTTGAATATCGTCTTTGTGAGTTCAAATATAAGGACAAGACTATAAACATATAAAAGAATAATCGCATACCATGCGTTAGAGCAAGACGATTATATATATTATGATAAATTATCGCTAGCTTAGCGTTTTAGATACAAGCAAGCAAGCGATAATCGCTAGCTTGTACCGAAAACACGCCTAATGTCATGCCTAATATCCGCAATGATTAAAAATAAATATGAACACTAACGTTTTTCTTGCCTCGTAAGAGTGCGTGATCGCGACAGGTCTAAACAGTGTCGTGCGTAACAATGTTTTTGAGCTCGTGAGCGTATCTTGTTCGACAATTTTAGATTCACACCTGCAAGCACAGGTTGTTAGGACAAACTTAATAATTTTTACACAATTGTAGCACCCGCCTTGTGTTGTTCGAGCGTCGTTATAGTCACAGTTGTAGAGTTGGTTAGTTTTTTAGAACAGTGAGGGATTGTAGAGAACATTGAGTAATAGGGCACTTTCTAAAACTACTATAATTCAATTCTCTAAAATATGTGTTACCTGTAAGTTAAATCCAAATTACCATACCTCCCTCGGATACTGTCAGAACTAATGGTTGCACACAATGTAAGAAAGAAATACAAATGTATGTACGTTGGCTACACATAGTTCTTGATGGTTTATCATCTAGTACTGGAGCAAAGGAGGGGCTTTTGTTTTCACTATCTATCTGTCATTATCCCTCCCGTTTACTTATTATCGAATCAATGTTTGGGAACTGATATTGGGACATGATTAATTCCGAGGATGTATTTAGCATACAAGGTTTTACTTATTAGTGAGGTGGGTTCTTTTTATCTATAGACATGACTTTCGTCGACCAGGGGGAATATGTAGGAATAGACAGTTTAGATACACTAAGTGAGAATAGACCGTTCCACAGCTACAGTATTGACAATACAAAATACAATATTGGAAATACAGCCTATTCTATATAACTATGATAATCTTTTATAGCTATCAATTTATTTAATTGTCTATGGGGCTGTTGATGCTTCATCGGCATACTCTTCTATATAATCATTAGGGTGACTCAATTTGCATGGAGATGGAGGACTTACAGCGAACGACAGAAATCAGTTCAAGCCTCCCCAGTTTCATAAACATATCCGAACGCTCAACGAATGAAAATATCGTTGAATCTTTGAATTTTAGTGCAGCAGCTCTGATGGTTAAAAACCACCTAGCTACTAGTTTAAATAAAGCCATAAACTGCATTTTTAACCAATTTTGCAATTACAAGCACAACGATGGATTTTGAGACATTCTGACCATCTATTAATTAATAATAAATCCAACTTCCACGTTCAGTGAATGTGAAAATCGTACAACCAGCCTCAGAGAAACAAAACAAACATTTAACACTTAAACTGTTGTTGTTTCCTAATGTTTTACTTAAGCCAATCAGATGCCAATTCAGCTTTTTGAAAACATCTGAATCGGAAGTTGCTTACAATCCGGTTGTTTATTATCGCAGTACGTCGTGAAATAATTCAGTAGTGACCTTTGAATACTAAAAATAATTTCGCATGACACGTCTTGAAATGGATAGGGAAAGCTATTCACAATCAGTAAGCTGTGGCCTTTCAAATTTTCAGACTCCAGTGATTAGAGGCTAGAGTTTTACACCGCGTCCGGAATGTTATGCAGTGAGAAACTTTTTTTTATAATAAATTACTCGATAAGCGTCAAATTGTCTTTAATATTGGTTGGGAAACAAGTTCATTTAGTACGTTGACTAAAGGGTGACTAAAAGACTAAAAGAAACAACCAATTTGTCAAAATTCATATGTAACAACATTTCGTTAAAAAGTTTCAGAATTCAGGTGCAAATTGTTAAAGACTTAACTATTCATTCAGATAGTTTAAAAAAGGTACCGGTTTCGAATAACTAAAAACCTAACTATTTTAGATTAAATCTGCAGATTTATGGCCAGTTTTTAAGTGGGTAGTTAACTATCGGATTACTTAATCTTAATTCTAAGTTAATTAGAGGTTAACTTTGCGTTTTGTTTTTCAGTGGTGAGTTAATGTAAGTCGCCATATTGTCAACTAATATGGCAACCCTTGCATTCTTATTGGAAAAACCGTGTTTTGGGATAAACACCAAAACAACAAAGGGGAACAAACAAAATGGAATTACTATGTAAAATAAGAAATAGATGCGAAATAGATTTAGGCGCAACAATTTATCGATCTAGACTCAACGTATGTGTACAATTACGCAAATCTGAAACATGTATTTTATACAATCTTCATTTCTCACTTTGACAGTCAGTAAATTGATTGTCAAAATAATATGGTTCCGAAAATAAGTTAACCAACCAACATTGGGTGGTTAAATCATAGTTAAACAATGACTAAAAAACACAATTCGATGTTTAACCACAATTTAACTAAGAAACGAAGATCACCACTGACTGAAAAACTGGCCATTAGTAAAGAAGTAATTGAATAAGCGAATATCGAAGCTGCTTAATGAATTAGCGCCCGGATTCGGTGTAAAACACTAGGACCTGACTTGTGAGTCTCTAAATTAGATGGAGCAGTCCCATGGGATGTAATCAAAACAATGCTTTTAAATTAGTTTTTCTTGCATTATTTTGTTCTAAAATAGGGAAATCTAAGTTTGCCTACATTGGGCACTATGACCTCCAAATGGTAGAATTGGCGAAGATTTAGTTCCAAGTCGTAGACTATAAAGTATTTATTTTGTATAAAGTATTTATGATGGGGTGCTCAGGGTCGAACTCTTATGGCCAGTTTTTAAGTGGGTAGTTAACTATCGGATTAATTAATTTTAATTCTAAGTTAATTAGAGGTTAACTTTGCATTTTGTTTTTCAGTGGTGAGTTAATGTAAGTCGCCACATTGTCAACTAATATGGCAACCCTTGTATTCTTATTGTAAAAACGTGTGTTTTGGGATAAATAGCAAAACAACAAAGGGGAACAAACAAAATGGAATTATATAAAATCGAAGTCATTTTAACAAAAATGTGTAAAAAACTATATAGGCGCAACAATTTAACGAACTAGACTCAACGTATGTGTACAAATATGCAAATCTGAAACATGCATTTTATACAATCTTCAATTCTCACTTTGACAGTCAGTAATTTGATTGTCAAAATAATGTGTTTCTGACTATAAGTTAACCAACCAACATTGGGTGGTTAAATCATAGATAAACAATGACTAAAAAACACAAATCGATGTTTAACCACAATTTAACTAAGAAACGAAGATCACCACTGACTGAAAAACTGGCCATTAATGGCGATATAAACATCATCGTTGATAACATGAAACATGACAACAAATCGTGTGTGTATAAGTGCAACTTTTCTGCCTGTGTAAACATTTACAGATATTCCTAATTTCTGCCTGTGTAAACATTCGCAGATATTCGTACTTGCTAATACCTGCAACATTATTGATAACAAATAGATTTGATCGATTGATATGTATGGAAATTCCAATCTGCAGTTAGATTATTTTACCAACGCTGAAGCTAGAAATTAGATGATTATTTGTATCACGGAGCGGTCTCTGCAGCCATGTAAATAGCCATTATGATGATTAGGTTCTGATCCTACCTTTTGCAAGAGTACAGACGCTTTCCGTTTCGATGCCATTTTTGTGGTGCCACCACCGCCACCAGTTGACGACGCTGTACGTGTCGATTGTTTAGGTGTTTTTCTCGGATTTTTCGGAATTTTGGATAATTTTTTTAACAACGCGTATAAAAAAATTAGTTGGGCAATTTTCGATATCTTCAAGAATCACTTGGCTCGACTATATTCAGACTGAGACAGAGCCAGACGGAGACAGAGTAATTTGTCTGTTTAAGTTCTCAGTCGAAGACACATATGTACATATACACTTGATTTGCTCACATAAACAGTCACCGACTAGTATAGGATGGAGTCACAACGTGAATGGGATCTTCACCAATTTCTTATATTCTTTTTTCTGATTATTTAGAATTCTTTGCGATTGTGACTGGTCGAGTGATTTTCTTTTTGGCACTTGTTAACTTGAAATGTTATCTTCTTGTCGGAACGTGATGATGGCGCTATTAATCCATGGAATCCCCCTACTGGGTGCACTTGATTTTAATTTGAAAGTGTTGTAACCGTTAGAGTTGGAATATTATTTAGTTATCGTCTCGAAGGACACGACTTATCACCGCGGCAATTCTTAGCAAACTGATCAAAACAGAAACGTGCGAATAGATTTTCCATTGTAGTGTGTCAGTTGGCAGCACCAACATCAACAACAACACCGACATCCACAACAGAATCAGTCGCAGCACCAGAAGAACAAGCAGGGGCCGAGCACGACAGAGAGAGAGATGACACTTGCTATGCACGTTTGCTTTGTTGTTATTTTCTGTTTATTTCACTTGTGTGTGTGAGTATGTGTTTCGTCCTGGGCATGCGCCTACAGTGGGCGCCAAATTGAGGCGATGATGACGATTATCGCAGAAATGTGGGCCGTTCGAGCTGTCCGACTGAAAGTCAAAACACACACGGCGATGAATAGAATGATGAAGAAGAATTCCAACAAAAACAACAATGCGGGGAAGGAAAGAGCAGAGCGTAAAAACACACACAAGCACACACGATGAGGTAGTCCTCGCCATAGCTGATGAAGTTTTATTCGTCGTCGCCAGTAAAAGGACGATGTAGCGTGAGAGTGGCGAGCAGATAAGCGAACCTGAAAAACATCTGAGTAGGCCGTCAGTCAGTGTGCGAGCAACCACCGAGACGAACAAGTATGTGAGGATAAAAACAGAGAATCGGCAATAAGCGGCAAAATGTCAAAGTGGCCAACTTACCATCATCACACACGTTCACTTCTCTTAAACACAACAACAGCAGCAAAGTGGCGGCCGTATGAAAATTCAAAAGGAAGTCATGAAAAACAGCTGTAGTGACGTAGTAGGACGTATGCCAACAACACCACTACCCACAGAGGAGGATTTCCCATTTTACTCCACATTCTTTCACAAGTAACGGTAATCATCATTATTATTCATTCCGCTATTGCTGCGAGTGAGTACTAGTGTTGGTGGGTGGGGGTTGGGGCGGGTGAGAGCGCCCGTAAAGCATCGACGAGTGCGAAACGGATCCACGGGACCATGTGAAATTCAAAAAGGGAAACAACCAAACGAATAGCGGGGCAAGCGAAAAGTGAAAGGTACGAGCGGTGCCAGCAAGGTCTGTGGGCTGAAAATGGCCGTGGGAGGGTGTTGAACCTCTTTCTTTCATTTTTTTCTCACAAATATTGACATAAAAAACCGGTGTCGACATTTCGGACTTCAAAAAACTACGAAAGCCGGGTAAGAGGAGGAGAGCTGGAGACTGAGTACAATAGTGGATGAACAACAACAAAACATATAAACGAGGCTACACCGCAACAACAACGAATCCTCCAACACGCGGCGGGTGTAGAAAATTAAAAAAAATTCCGATTTGTTTAGCAGCTACACTCCACTGGTGCCTCTGCAGATGATTCCCACGATGGGTACGTCGAGTGAATAGGAAAAGGAATAAAACAAAATGGAGGCCTTCTCCTCTTCCCTTCTTCCTTGCATTCCGTACAAAAACAAAAGCGCGCTAAACGTCATCTATGCAACAGTGGTATGAGGATACAACGCTAGAACGAACAATTCCAAAAGCACGAACCAGAAAGAACGACCGTGATATGTGGTGCAACATATTCCAAACGGAATGATGCATATTTTGCGAATTGGGATAACAAACAGCAAAGCTCCTCTCTTAGCCCTGGGATGCGTGTTGCATGTCCCATGCTCATCTAAGATTACAATGGTGTTACTGCCTGCGAATGTTGGTGTGTGTATTTCAAGCCATGTATGATGAGTTGTATGTAGTATGGTCAAGTTTAGGTGTATTTAAACCTAACATTGTACCTTAGTGTAAAGTTTACTTTTTACAATATTAAAATAAGGTGTATCGGAATAAAAATGTTGCAGATATGAACTTGGGCAGCAAACTCAATGCTCTATTGGTACACAATACACTTCGTCGCAAACAATACATTTGTTCGAGGCTTCAACGCAACAAAATGTACACTTCACTGTACCGGTCAATAAAACCTCGCAAGAATGACAATATCGTCGGATATACGAAACTTTATATTACTGCAATGTAAGCATTTTTCTTTCAGTGTAATACGCATCGACGTCTTCTCTCCCGCAATGAATGCACTTGAAACAACTTCATGTCCCTCTTCGTTCTTAGACACGACATATTCTCGCAGTTTTGCTGAATTGAGTTACATATTATGTACATTTGTTAGAGCATAATGACATTTTACTAAACACGAACTAGTAGATTTAGTGCAAAAAGTCTAAGAGCAAAAACAAATGCGTCCCATGAAAGAATTGAGAACCTATTCTCAAAATGGGTGGGATCGGGTTTTCAGCGATTCCGAGCTTAGAATTAATTGTCGGGTAAACGGCAAAACATATATTTTCAAAATGTAAAAACATGCTGTTTATTAAATATTTTTACTAGTCCACTGACAACTCACTACCTACAACTGGACACAAAAGAGGTGACAGTCACCTTAAGAAGCAAAATGACGTCAGAGCTGTACTTAAACCTGGATTCTTCTGTACAATAGTCACGCTAGCTACACATTGAACTAGTTCGAAGCATCTTTCGCTTGGGTTAATATTCTAATTCTCAATCAACCAGTCAAGTCAGAGGGTTCAATTTCGATTGAAAGTGAAAACAAATGTGCATTTAGCTTCACCAGCAAACGCAAAATCGAAAATATCGGTTTTAATCCAGTCGCAACAACCGAAGTGCAATTAATATTTTATGTAGTATAGACAATAAGAGTTTGCGGATTCCATTTTTTTTAATTCAATTTGATTAAATTTTTTTAATTTTAAACACACATTTCTATTTAATATCATGTTAAAGAAAAGTTTAAAGCGGTTGGGGGGTGAACATTCAGAATATTTCAACAGAAATTTTACAGATAGATGAAAAATACTGAGGAAGTTTTCCGTGCTAATGCGATCAGGATAGATGTGGAGACTCGCTTTTGTATACACTATATACAATTCAATTGAAATTTAAGACGTCAGTTGAAATTTAAAGGACATAAGTTTAATTTTAAAAGGCGTTAGTTGAATTTAAAGAAACATTAATTGAGTTTTAAGATATCAATTGAAATTTAAAAGACATTAAATTGCATTTTAAAAGACATCAATTGCCTAACTACTGTGCCTGAATTGATACCATCGGTTGATCATCAATCGTATATATACAAACTCAATTCTGCAGTTCACATGTGCGAATTAGTGTCGATCGAAGATCCCTAAGTATTTAGGCATCTGATGATGAACTTGTCACGGAGTTCGAAACTAGTCATCCCAGTGAGTGTGTGTTGAACTGAATTGTCTATTATTTCCAACAAAAAACCAACCATTTTTCAATTCGAAAAATGTACATGACTTGTAAGCTTGTAGTATGAAGTTCTCATACATTAACCAGAAAATAAACATAAATTTGTAATTCAATTGAAGACAATTTTTGCAGTTTTTATTGGAAACAGTTCAGATTGATACTGATTTTGGTGAGAGTACGTAATTGTATTTCAATTAACAAATTAAAAAACTGGAATAGCTGGTTTCTATAAATCAAAACACCGGTAAAACTGGTTATTAACAAATGTGAATTTTGGAATTTTTTAAACTTTTTAAAAACCGCTCCGTTTCCGAGATATATAAATTTTTTCTAATTTTTTCATATTTTCGATCAAAAATGGGGATGGGTTACCCTGGGTAACCCAATACCCATCGTCGTGGATAGCTACCCATTATTTTCCCCATTTCCCTGAGGGTAATGGGTAATCGTGATGAAATAGAAAAGAAGGTGATGTTCTGCTAGAATGAAAGTTCTATGTAACTATGGTCCCCAAAATACATTTTCACACTCGAAACCTTCCATCCTTTGATCAACTTAAAGGTGTTGAAGCATTTATATTCGTACGTCCCTATATTGTGTGATGTGCATTGACGTCCGCCTACCATATAGGTTGACAAAACCATATATGACCGTTACCTGCCTCCAGAATGGCAGTGGTATAGTCGCTGTGACAGTAGTTTGGTAAGACAAATACGTTTAAGGGATTCTTGGAAGGTATGCACATTCCCGGCGTGTCTAGTGTCCTAAATACGAGTGGATTGTAATCTGAGGCCTTCAATCCACAAAACCTATTGTGATTTGTTCAATGTTCTTGTGGGAACACGTCATCGGTTCCACATTTTTGTATCCAAGATGCTATCTGATGGCACAATAATGAGTTTGGATGTTACTTGCTGAGGTGTTAATCTCCAAATTACACTTCTCCTGCCAGCATCCATTGTGGCAAGATACTTAATTGAAGGGGACATCCTTTCTATCAAACAATCTTTTTTGTATATCTATACCTCCCGACTGTAGTATGGGACCATTCTCCATCTTTCTAATCCCTATGGTAGGTGGGTGGTACCAACTATATAAGTAGGTAACAACATAAGTATAACAATGTAAGTGAATACTTCTCATAGATGAGAATCTGTCAGGGGATTTGTTACGCAATTGAGGATTAAATGGAATATCGGCAGCTACAAGTTGTTTTAAGTCTCCCGGTGGATATTCAGGCTGTAGCCGACATATAAACTCTGGCTGATAAGGTTATACATCGCGTGTACGGACTTCAGATATAAACCTACAGAATGGAGGGGTTCAAGTGTCTTGGCCTCACAGAAAGCTTAAGGATCGGCTGAGGCGATTGTTAAAAATAGTTGGCTTTAATCTCGTTTTTCGATAAAATTTAACATTTTGTTGGTCGAATGTTGCACTTTTCAGAAGTGGCATTCCTCGCGTTTAGTACTTAGTATTTATATTGTACAGAGTTGCCAATAATATCATTAACAAAATTATTGCAGACTGTTTTTTTCGACCATGTGACAGATAAAAAGTAAATAAATAGTTTCCTATTACATCAAATGAGGTGACAGAGGAATACTTCTCGCAAACAGTGAGCTGTGAGTTTTCTAGTTTTAGAAATAGTGAGTTTTACATTGCACCACCGACGGCCATGTGCCAGATATTGACCCGAAAACCACAATAAAAGAACTAAGTCCAAGATTTCACAAATTATTAATACTTCTTCTCTCTCTTAATCCTTCCGCTTTAGTATTAAATAAATAAATAAATAAATATGAGCAGCTTTTGGGAGTTAGTGTATTTTACAGAGTTATCATCAGTATTGTGGGCTACAACATTAGAGAAGACGGTGGTTGCGGGTTTTCAACCATGTGGCGCAAGTACATATTTGGGCTAAAAAATTAAGATTTTTCACACCTTATGAGCACCTTTTGGAATTTACAAAATTTTTACCTATATTTACCAATATTACAGAAGCCGGTTATTAAAAATATACTTTATTAGGCCAATAAGCTGTCATCATGCCACTGTCCGATTGGCACACCTAACCTAATCTCAAGAGTATGTAAGATACGTTTTCTTACTTTTGAAAATCATTATAATAGTCAGTACTTAACAGGGCGCTGTTATCCGATTTCTCATCACCATTCTGCTAGCAGAATTATTATTGTCTCCAAAAATATCATTACAATGCTCAGAGCAGTACAGATGAGTATCGGCATGAAAGTCTCCACTTAGACTACGAGCACATACATTTCACATATTTCGAGTAACGGGGTAAAATCGAGAGAAATCCCAAGTCTCTCAATAGGTATTTAGCTGATAAATATAGTTGCACACATCTACAGAGACCGAATAGGCTGAGCTCGAATTCAAGCATGGGATAGGTCAGAGGGCGCGTCTCTGGCTTGAATGCCGGCGGGTCCAGGTTCAATACCTGTCAAGCGCGGATTAATTTTTTTTTAAATTATTTTTTTTTAGAACTAACTAAATATTATCCCGGTTCTATGATTGTATTGGTTTTTTCTGAAGATACGCTAGAAATAAATAGATATACGAAGGCGGCTTTTAATAGTTTTGAGTGCATTTTGGGCAACGGAATTTATTTCTACAACGCGCGCAAAATCATTTTGTTCGTGGAATATTCTCTTTCCATATGTAGTTTTGTGGCAAAAAAGTGAATATAGTGACAACAGGTCATGATGGTTTCCCCGAGCAAGCAGAATTTCTTTTGGATTTTGGTTTTGAACAGAGTAAGAAGGCTGACTGGGCAATTGCGGTGTTACAGAATTTTTAAAAATTTATAAAGTAGTGTGAAAAAAACAAAGGAAGTGATTTTGATCAACAAATATCTTGATCATCACTGTGATATTTGCTGAAATGCAAATAAAATTAAATTATTCAGAACCCCACCAACTTGTTACATATGAAGCCTCGCCCAATCGCTGCACCGCACTTTACACAATAAGGAGTAAAGGAGTTATTTTGGCGGAAACGCAGAGGATTTCCCAAGAGTCGAATGAGTCAACTTTTTTAACAAACTCCCCAAAATCCAGAAGGAAAACTGCCAAAATTCCGGAGAATCAGTGTACAGTACCGAATCAGTACCGAAGTACAAATAAAAGCCAGTCTATAGTCCAATCCAATTGAAAATAAGTTCAGAAATCAGAAAAAACAGCGTCTTTGCAAAATATTTGCGTGTTCCCCTCATTTCCGTGGGCTCCAACCTTGCCACGGAATGAGGACCTAAAATTATATCCGGAACCCAATTTTGGAGAAAAATTGATTGCCTGAACGTAAAAGAATTGGCATAGATCACCGGGAGAGACTCGCCCTCAAAAACTTCCCTCCGGACTATAATGGCGATAAAATACAATGCTGCAGAAACTTGGTTTTATTAAATTTGGGTTGAATGATAACATTTAACTAATTTCCGGGAAATAATTATCATATAATATTACACATAATTTGTATCGTAAAGCAGTACAGATAAGTAGCATTGAATAGCATTACATACATATATGCAAAATATCTGATTTCTTTTGGAATTCCCCAACAGCAGCGTGCAACCCGTTCATCGAGGCCTCGACGTTCAGCAAATACACTATTGTACCCTGCATTGGTGAGTGTTCTAATGTAAATTGTTATATATTATGTTTTAATCGGAAATTTTGAATTATGAGTCTAGAAAGTAGACCAAATGGTGTGATACTCTGCTACATTGGAAAATAAGTCGCGTAAATTTATTAATTTGTAATTCTATTCATCGACTTATTCAAATTATTTAAAATATTAAGTTTATATGGTGTAGTTTTTTTCACCTAATTACGTTTTTATATATGTTAAATCATAATACGTATGTATATAATGTTGTGCGCCAAGTAAAGTGACAAACATACACACTGGATGATCATTTCTCCATACAAGCAACAGATACCAACGCTCTCAGCTGGTGTCATATTTAAAGAATTTGAATACTTCGAGAGATATCCGTATGTTAACATCTAAAGTAATCGTCAGATACAAATTGTTTTTCAGACTAAGTTCATTTGCAGTGCTAACATAACATATCTTTGTTGATTTTTTTTATTGAAGTTATGCTGTTAACGAGTGGTTTAACATGCATAGAGGTTAGAAATTGTTACTATTTAAATAAATAATTTTACATACTAGAATGTGCTTTAAAATTGAATGAATTTTGTAATAAACTTAATTATGGTTAACATGAATCTTTAAATTTGAACTTTCTTATGGCGAAAATCTAGAGCAGAGTTAGTTCTCGTTTGGGGTCTTGGCAATATTCACGGCTACTAAGACCATGGTTGGGAGATTTGGGTTTAGGGGCCAGGGATTTCTGAACATCAAGGAAATCCATCTCGAAACCTGACGACTGATTCATTTAGTATTGTTGTTTTATTTGCACGACTCATTTTTTTTATTAGTCATGTGTTTTCATATGAACAGAATCGGCCATCCATTTTCTTTTGTTTTTTTTTCTTTTAGTATACCCGGGAGTCTATAAAAATAATTTGTTATGTGCAAGTGTAGTATTAAAGTTTCAAAGCCGACCGAACCCCCCACCCGACTGCAGGGTAGCTATCAACGGCTCCCAGTCTGTTTTGTTACTACAAAATCCGACTTTTTATCATCTGGTCCTACACACGTGCATGGAAAGTATTTCAAATTGCTCGCACGGTTTACTGTATCAGTCATAAACATGGGTTTAAACCAATATTTCCAAAAAACACTTTTCTGTACGTTACAAGTATTTTTGTATTGAGGAGCATTGCTTCCTCGCCCAAGAGGAAAATAACGAGTTTGCCGCATAGTTAGGTGATATTCTTTACAATAATCCCAAAGAATAGTGAACTATCCAATTTTAATCTTGGGCTAAATGAATTTAGTAACAATTTAGTATCGGTAAACATTGACTAGAAATACACACCTGATTGTAGTCAGTGGATAGAACGACGCATTGCAGGGGCAATTAGTTTTTAGTGGTTTTTAATACTTCTGATATCAGGATATTTTAATCAAACATTATCAAGCATTACGTCGTTGTTCCCCTTAGTCCTATCCCTATTGTCTAAGTCTTTTCACGTGGTGGCTGTGGTTTATACCCAAATCCCGGGGAGAGATTTTACTTGATGTGGAGTTGTATTGCAACCAGATGCCGGGACCCATAGATCGGAAGGAGTGTTTAAATACGCCCCGTCCCTAACCGAGGGAAAAAACTATGTCCAAATACGTGGTTTGAAATTGGTACTCGGATGCTTCGGCATACGGGGGTGCTGGTCGATGCACTGTATTCACCCTGTCTTAAGAGCACTGTGAGATTGAGCCATTGAGGCAGGTACTCACACTAATCTAGTACACAATTTGCCTAAGTCTATTACAAAACTCCTTCAATCTTATTACATAGACTATAATTGCATTGATGATATCGTCTCCAGCAAATGAGGAATTGTGGTTCAGCCTATTATGTAGCTGCCATACAAATTTGGATTCAAACATATACATATATATATTCATTTCTTGCCCTATGCGTGTTGTGTGAAGAGCTTTCTTAGTTTGGTTTGACGATTTTATTTAACTTCATGAAAATTTAACATTAATGAAACTGCGATATTGGAATAAACATTACACTGGCATACGTTGTTGTTTCTTTGTGTTACATAAGCTTTATCATCCAATTCCGGAGAGGTTTACTTCCACTTGTAGGTTTATAGTAGACTAGTGAGTAGACCTTCGTCTGTGATTTATTTCTTTCTGTGCTCCGTAATCAGTGTTTAGTTTTTCAAGGGCTTCGTGTAAAAGGCCTACAATTGGTAGAAGAAACCTTTTATTAAAGGCAGGATCTGGTCCACTTGGATATGTTGTGACAAAATCGTTAACCCTTCTTTATTGTCTGTTGGTCTTTTGGGGTAGATCTCCAACTGGAGGAAGATAATGTTTTTTAATGTCTTCTACATGGTTCACAATGTTGTGAATCATGGTACTAATGGGCCTCCAACTATACGAGGGTTTCTGTATATATTTCTGGCCTAATAATGAAAAAACAAATATTGATGATTCTAATTGGTTGTATTGTTTTTCAAAATATTTAATGATGATGATCATTCGAGAGATAAACCAATGAATTTGAGATGGTTTTGTTATTGATTTGCTTGCACAGAATGCTCATGACCGTATTGGAATAGGTCGAATGAAAAAAAATCATCCCTGATGCATTTATTGGAAAGAAGTTCCTTATCGCTCGTTGCGGCATGGGGGCTAAATGAAAAAAAATTAAACAATTTTTTTAACCGTATTCTGCTACAACCCAGTATACAAACCAGTATTATTTTGCATACTTTAGGGATTTCGTGGTTTAGTGTTTGAAATTTGTATCAATTCTTTTTGTTTGTTTATTTTATTGCATACTTTTAGACACAACATGTACTTTCAGGTTGGCTTTGCTATAGTCATGCTCATGTGAAGTGTGCTGGCTTCAAAGGCAAAGGAAAACGGACTTCGGTGAACATGTTGGAAGTGTAGGGAATTAAATGTTGACTTTTATAAGCTATTTAAAGAGGCAAAGACAGGATTTCAAACTTTAAATTCTGATTTTGTCTTTATTAGTGTGAAACTTAAATCGTTGGAGGATATGTTTGATACTTTTAAATGGCCTGAGGACATGTCTTCCTCCCCAAGACGGAATAAAAGCTTCTTCAGCCCATAATCATTATTTTTTAGCAAAAACAAAAAAAATTAAAAATAATTATATATTATAATAATAATAATTACTAATTACAAATATGTAACTATTTTTTTTTTGCAGAACGTTTATTGAATGCAAGTAATTATAAAAAATTTAGTACCATAATAACCAATAGCACTTTAATAACTCATATTTTTGTTATATACATTGTCCCAGATCGGGCTCTGGAGTATATTTTATAAACATCTATGTTGCATTTGTACAGTTTTACAAATTCAATTTGTTGAAATCAACAAGATAACAATGTAATGAAAAATTCTTAATAAAAAAATTGCATAAATACCGTAATATTTACATACTATATTAAAAAATTCTTATTGAATTTATGACGTAATTATCATTTCGAATTATATTTGTCTCATTATACTTATACACTTTCTTATTTGATATACACTTTGTGTACTGACTTTGTGTTGTTCTGTACAGAGAATTAGAGGCTCTTAAACATTTCCTTTCGAATATCCTTAATTTTTCCGTGAACGACGTTCAGAATGACTTTATAATAAAAAGCTTTCCTTGCCGTTGAGACTATCTCCTTTAGTTACATTTCCTACATTCCTACATGCTATATACATTTTCCTACTGGTGGCCGAAATACAATAGTCCCCCACTTGTTAGTGTGTATTTCTAATGAGTTTTGAAGTCCTTCGTTAATCTTTGATATTGTCTTATCAGCATGTTAAATAACAATATCATCGGCGAATGCCGTCTAGTTTCATTATTATTGTTTTCATCGAAATCCTTATATGAATGTATTGATTCCAGAAAAGCTCCTATTGCATCATGCATTTCCTCTTGGTCGCCTATTACTAGGATGTCCGTATTATCCTTTTCTAGATCTTGCGTGTTTATTCCAGCTTTTCTTAGTATATTCCTGTCAGATTCGTGCACAACTATTTTAGTTAAATTGAGTGGTTTAATATTTTAAATATTTTCGTACCTTGGAACATTCTTACTGGATCTCTATGATCTTATCTCTCCAGGTTTTCCTGAATTTCTTTACTACCTATTTAATATAACATTTTCATTCAATAGTTTTTTAATCAGTTTGAGTTTTGCTTTTAAGGTGTTTAATGATAATTGTGCAAGTGTTGTTTCTAATCTACTTATATTATACCTTTTTATTATAGTTAAATTTTCACTTGTGAGGCAGTTTGTCATTTCGTTGACCTCAGTATATTTAGCCTGGAATCCGCTGTGTATAAATCGTGGTATGAGCCCGATCGAGGAAAGGATGGTGCTACAGAACGTAAGGCTTGCATCTGAAGTCTATTTCGTTTTCCGACCACCATTCTTTTCGTATTTAACAGCATTACTCCATTCTGTGTGCTTGCAGTTCAAGTCTCCCGCTAGTACATAGTAATTATTTCAATTTTGAAGATTCATAGAATCGAATAGTTTTGCAAATCTGCTCGTATCGAATTTATATTGCCGGCCGGATAGTACGCATATAAAGGGTCCGCCATCTAACGTTTTTTTTTTCAACTAGTGCTTATTTCGTGAATGGTAACACTTAGCTCATGTATAATTTGACAGATAATTAGTTTTATCCTTCCGCTGAACGAATATAGTTGTGTATATGCTTGAACAACGCTGGGAAATATGGGTAAAATGGGCCTGCGATCGACTTACAGAAGATGCCGATTTTGCCAAAAAAAATCATCTTTTCAGATGAATCTCATTCTGATCTTGGCGGGTATGTAAACAAGCAAAATTGTCCCATTTGGGGCACAGAAAACCCTCACGCAAACATTGAAAAGCCGATGCACCCAAAACGAGTCACTGTTTGGTTCGGATTTTGGTCCAGAGGCATAATTGGGCCATTTTTCTTCAAAAATGAGCAAGGAGTGGCTGGCCGTTACAGTTAATGGCGATCGTTATCGGGCCATGTTGAACGAATTTTTGTTCACAAAAATTGAAGAGGAGAATATTGGCAACATTTGGTTTCAACAGGAAGGCGCTACGTGCCACACAGCCGAAGCTACACTCGATGTTTTGCGCCCTGTTTTTGAAGATCGCATTATCAGCTGCAGAGCTGAGGTCGTTTGGCCACCTCGGAGCTGCGATTTGACACCGTTGGACTATTATTTGTGGGTGCCCTCAAAGATAAGTGTTACGCCGACAAGCCAGAGACAATTGACGCTTTAAAGGACAATATTCGTGAAGCCATCGGTGAAATACAGCTGCACACAATCGATAATGTGCTTAAAAATTGGACCGATCGTGTAGGCTACTGCATGGCCAGCCGAGGCAGCCATTTGAATGAAATTATTTTCCATTATTAACCGGAAGGATTGTACTTTCAAATAAAAAAAGAAATTTGAGAAAATATTCAGCAGTTTTTTTTTATAGCATTTTCAAAAAAAAAAGTTATTTGGCGGACCCGTTATAATAACTAAAACGTTGTTGCAGTCAGCGGATATCTTTATAGCGCATGTCTCTAAAGCATCTAGCAGGTATATACTTTTGTTATCGAAACTGTAGTATTTTATATTATTCTTGATTAATATAGCAGTTCCCCCACCCCTTCTTTCATTAATGCGATCTTTCTTATGATTTTATAATTTTTGAATATTACATTGTGTCTAGGTTTTAATTTTGTATCATTTAATAGGACAATACCTACTACCTACCAACTCTTAAAAATGTACCTACTATTCAAAAAAGGACCAATTCTAAAAAAATTCCCATTTCTTAAAAAAAAACTTTTCTTCAAAAAATACCTTCTGTTATAAAAAATACATTCTCTTACAAAAATTCCTTTTATTAAAAGTACCTTCTCTTAAAAATAAAATAAAACCCTTTTTCTTGAGATAAGTAGCGTTTCTGAAAATTAGTAAATTTTTTTAAAAAATAATCTTTTTCTAAAAAGAGTACCACTTCTTTAAAAAGTACATGGCGCCTTAGACGTGTTCGAACTAACTAGTACATAATATATTGCGAAAGGAACTTCGTTCCAACCGGGTATCCCCTGACACCTCATGTGATTTTTTTACTATTTATTTTAGCTATTTTCAAGAAATATAAAATTGCGAATTTTATTCGCATTATTTTTGAGAAAAAAGGCTCACATATAAAATGCTGTGAATGTTGTAATAACTATATCGATGACATGAAAATTGCTCATTTTGAGTATCAAAACGGTGCCAATACTCGAGCGATGCCATATCAGGATTGATACAAACAGAATCCGAAGCGCTACTGAAACAACTCTCCCCTCCAAAACTTCCCTATTACGAAGCAGTATGCAGTATGCTGGGATGAGTCTAATTGATTTTATAGTTCAAAATTACATTCTTGACGAACTGGTCATCTTTCGACATCGTCTAAAAGTAAACGAACCGCCCATATTTCTCAAATTGACTTTTCCTTCAAAAGCTCAGACACGTCCTAAATATATTTTACAAATTCTAAGAATTCGAAAAAAAAAAATTAATTCGAAGAAATGATAAAAACACTTCATGTTTGACCAGCCCTTTTCACTTCAATTCACATAAATACATATATAAAGTGGATTCATTAAATGCGTTCGAACGGAGCTAACCGGGTTCGAATTGGTAGCAACAACATTTTTGATTTTTGTCCGGGTTCTCTTGAAATGATCAACTGTGCGACGTGGTGCGTAAAGACTGAAGTGCGCGATAAATTTCTTATAGAATAATAATTTAAACTGAACAATTTGATTGCACGACGATCATCTCGATATTTACCCGGGGATTACATGGTGATAGTTTTGCATGTATTAAAGTAATTAAAAATTGAGAAGAGTCATGACAAACTTGTCCTAGAAGTTATTGATGTATTAACAAAAGTCGAGAATGAATCATCAAAAGTGGGCTTGGCAGTAGTTGAATACAGCGTACCACGGACCAGAGTTTGGAGCAGATAGTGAAGCTCGATAACTACGAGGCTGTAGAATGCATTCTCTTTTTCTTATGATGGCCACAAGTTTAAGTCAAGCATCAACAACAACCCTTTTCGCTCTTCCCTACTACTTCTATTCCTTTTTCTTAAGTCTACTACAATGCACGGCATTTACATGGGGCATCCCCAAAGTCACCAATCACACGTATCATGAACTCAGAAATCAGTTTTTAGGTTAATAGTGATTGCTGGTTAAACAGCCAAATTTGGGCATTTAAACAAGAAACAAAACGAACAACAAAACATTGTTGCTAATGTTAAAAATAAAAATCATTATCTTAATGGTAAAATCAATAACAACATTTAACAACATTTAATTCGTAGTTCAATTAGTACGGCATTTCTGCTCAAACACTTTAAAATTTCATTAAATACTTTATATTTTAACGCTTTACTTTTATTGAACAGATGGCGCGTGTTGGATACATTGCGATGATCAGCTGATAAATGTATGAATACCGGTTATTTGTGGTGAAATGTGTCACTGTCGCCCCATAAACAGCAAGATCATTTGGCAAAGCACTGAAAAACTCTTCTCGAATTTAAAGACGTCAAATTTATATCATTACGTGTTTCAATAACCCCACAAAAAAATTTGGGCATCAGTGTTGGTGGGAATTTAAAAAAAACTTCGAGGCAGTGGACTAATTTATTTACTTCGAATCTGAAAAATGGAGACTTGTAGGTTTTATTTAAGACTAAGCAAGCACTTCAGAGATAAAGCTCATGTCTCGCTTTATAATATCAAAGGCAGATGAAAAGGCTCGAGTCCCCTAGATTAATATATTGCCTTCGTTTTCTAACAGCTCTGGATTGTTTGAGGTCAATTGATAAGTAAGTAATCTGACATCTGACCTGGCGGCAATGGAGTAGATTTAATGATATGTACACTGTGTCTGCCTTGACTCCTTCTGTGTGTCACACTTTTATTAATATCAAATATTAAAAACATTTAACGGGGAGTATAAAACCTTAAAAGGACCAAGAATTAGAAATACTTTCAGATTCACTTCTCCCCTGCTGCAAAATATTCGTTCCAAACTTCGTGTTGGAGATAAAGGAATTCGTTGAACAAACAATGACCTAGCAAGGTGGTGATTGCAGTTCTCGGAATATATCTTTTAAATGTACCTTATTTACGTACAGCCCGTTACGGGATATTGGTAGTGGATTTATTGGGTAGTTTTTAGGTAACTATTGTATATCAGCCTCCTCCGACGAGTGGGGACAAAAGCCCCAACTAATCTGCCACTCGCGAGCACTTGGCTCACCATCACAACAATTTCAATTAGTTTTAATGCACCAAATACACTACTACTGACACCCATACGCGTCTATTCCGAGTTCCACATCTGCATTCACAAGCACTCACACATGGACAGACATTATGCAGTTTTTCGATCAACCAGAAAATAAGCGCAAAAATCATCTGAAAAAAAACCCGTTGGAGTTGATGACGATGGTCAGGCTGATGGCGACGGTGTTGATGGAGCTGTGCACACAAATACCTACAACTGGAAAACATACAACGCGCACATAAAGGGAACGCCTATTTGTATTTTATTATTTATTATAAAAAAGGACAAAGCCTCATTTCAAGGGAGAGGGTATAACTGACCTAACATCCACGCACCCATTCTCCTACACACACGTGCTGCATCATAACTAACTACATACGCGTCCAGTCCATACGTGCCACACTAAACACCAAAACCCTTTTGCATATTTAAAGACCGATTTTTTCCATCCTGGCATTCTTATCACATGGGTGTGTTGCCACTGCTATAGCCGCTGTTGTTGTTTTTGTCGTTATGTTTTTTTAGAGTTTAATGCAATTTTGGTATATTGGAAAATTGCATTCCACATGGTGCATCCGCCAGCAGAGCCACACCACTGTCTGGCTGGATGACCTAGCACCGCTGTGCAAAAACTCATTCCTCATACGCATTTGTGATTTAGTTTTGATGGCACAAACTGCATCCGGAAAAAATAGAATTCCATACAAAGAGGTTACATGAAAAAAGGCTCCGGCAACCGACGGGAGCTGAATGCAGTTCTAACTGAAACCATTGAGCTTCTGACCCGGGGTGTATCAGGTTCTTCCTTTCGTACTGTATATGGTTGGGGCCACCTATGATAATAACCTAACATTTGCAGTTTTAAGGTATCAGAGTTGTTGCTATGTACTGCATAATATTTGGAGTATCGTATATTTGTATTTGTATCTACATACATATGTATGTGTGCCTCAACATGTGGATGCGTAGGTGGTCCAAAGGCGACGCATTACCCGACTCATGGTTCATGTTATAGAGATACTACACTTATCTCTCAGTATTTTGTGAACTAATCCAGTGGGCAGAGCCGATTTTTGTTATTGCTATTGTGTTTTGTGCAAACTTCACCCCATTGTAAGTTTGGATCTATTTTATGGAATAAATCCAAATTATTCATTTTGCGGATAGGGAACTTCATTTGGAGGTCATTGTGACGATAATGGAACTGCCACTGTTGAAAGAGCAAACTATTATCGTCAGGGTGTTCTAAAGAAATGTCGTAGTTATAATTGTAATTTTTTGGTGTCTCGTTTGGTAGATACGTGTGATTTCGTCAAGAAAACAAAACAACTCGACCAACAAGCAAATATACCTGACCAGGGGTTTATGGAACCAGTAATTGGCCAAGTGGGAGATAGAGCAAATGCGCTTAGAAGGGATTTATAGAAGCGGGTGGGGCAACAATAGTCTAGTGGGCGTTGATTCTGTATCTGACCCGATTTGCCCCTAAGCAGCCCCCGAAATGCGTCAAAAAGTGGTCTTAATTTAAGGGCATCACAAAATGGGCGCAGGTGGGTGAAACACAGGTATATTTTCCTTTATTTTGTATAAATTTCAACCTGCCCAAAGAGACCCAACATATTATGTGTGGCATGTAGGTTGGCCTGTCTATGGAAACAGAATAAATATGGCGGATGTCTTTATAATTTTGTGTGTGTTTGTCATAATTGTATGAATTTGTTCGTTTTTCGAGCGGCTTTTTTGATGGGTTATTTACTTTATTTGAATGTAGTTTTTCCACACTTTAACTCACTCTCGGTTCAGTCCATTGTCGTTTGTTTTCTTTTGTTGGAAATCGAAAACCTCGAGAACTGTCCACAAAGTTGAAAAGCTCGCAAATTTGAAACAATTTGAAACATTTGAATGGCTTGACGGACAAAAGTATTTTATATATCCCGTGACTGCAGCATCAAGAACGGCAAACATTCGTAATATTTCGCTCTATAATTACTTGGGTTAGGTTAGGGGTTGATTGGAGTCGATAAATTTCTCACTTAGACTTTTTAGTCCATTGTGATACCGCGGGTTACCGACATTAAGCACTGGCCCACGGGGTAACCATTTAAGTGGACTTGAAATTTACGAGAATTAAGAGGATCAACAATTATTAAAAAATTACCAGGCGTCATTTGATTACGTTATTTGGCTTGCTTAGAGTATCACTTATTCTGCATGGAGAACTAAGGGATATTAGGCGGAACTTGAAACTACGGAGAAATTGCTGCAGCTTCTGTAACATTATGCAGGAACCATGTACATATATATGTTTGGAACATCCATATTCTTGCGTGCAAGAATTGTTTTAATAAACTATATATCTGAAGTTCTGTTGTTTCTCTGTTGTCTCTCAGTTTTTGGTTTCACCAATTTTTAAAAAACAAAGCCATGTTTATGTAATATTGAATGGTGAACATAATGTGTTTGGACACAAGTATACTATATTTGCGACAAGCTACAAACACGTTATGTTTGCATCCAAATAACAAGAAAAGACAGATTTGGCAGCGTGTGAACATTTCAGCAAATTGACATTCGATTGATATTGTGAATTTCAAGTCAGAAAGGAGAATAAGCAATTTGCAAGAATGATTAAGATGATTATATATAAGTACAGTTTCAAATTATCACTTGTTTGTCGCTATCGTTACTAGCGAGCAGGCGATAATCGTTGGTTTGAAACGAAAACACGCCAATTGTTTAAATTTTTAAGGAAACTTTTTTAAATATTCACTAAAACTGTGAAATTGTATTGAATTTTTTTCTATAGATAATATCAATCATGTGGCAGGATCATAAATGTGGTAAATTAAGTATGTGACAATTGTAATTTGTAGCTTAATTTGAATTATCTCTACAAATGCAAATTGAAAAAATTCTAAATACCATTGGCAATTGTACTTCTTTTCTATGGCTTTCTTTCATATCTGGCAGTTTTGGTTTTCAAATATTTTATATGTTCAGATTTATGAATTTGAAAGCCACTGGAATAGTTGGAGTTCGCACAGAGTTCGACTTTGAGTGGCAAACCAAGCATTCAACATAATTGCCATTAATCAAACGTAATTACAAGACCATTACCGCCAACCAAAGCAAAACGTTTAAATAAATTTAAAACCTGGTTTACTTTCCGCCACAGATCCCTCAATCTTTTATTACAGTATATTCTCTACTAGTACTCCAAGTACCAAATCGAACAGCTGTTTCATCGAAACCCCTTGCTACGAGGCAACACCTATCGAAGCCACAAACCTCTACATATAAAATACTTCTAAAACAGAATTGCCAGCAGTCGAACGATTTAAAAATATTAAAAGCATTTCCGTATTTCATTCCAATTGACAATCGATTCCACAACCTGCAATTGGAAATTTTAATTGTCATTGCGAAGAATGGTAAATTAAACTCCAATGCAAGTTTTAAAGTTCAGTTTTAGTCTAGTATGTAGTTTTAAAATTTAATCGGGAAGTGAAAGTTCTAAGGGCGAGTTTCACACACGTCCTTTAAAAGCTCACAGAAAATTTTCACATTAATTGACATTTAAATGCCAAACATCGGGCATTTAAAGTGCATTTATATGGAGAATTTTCAACTGTGACACTGACCATAAGTGTTGCAGCGAAGTTAATGAATTGGTGGCAAGTAACCCATATTTCAGTTGCAATTTGTATAAGGAAAGTCATGAAACTCTCTTAGAAGTTATAGATGCAAATATAAGTTTTGTTTGTCGTACGCCAAAGAGCACATAACCAACGAGTGTATTACACAGAAATATATACATTTGTCAAACTGATTTACGACTGCTTAATTCTTTTAGGTAGTCCCACCACGGAAACATTTAGTTTGAAGCGCAACATCGTATCGATGCCTAAATGAGGCAATTGTCCTTAGTCTATCGACGTGAAAGAGTCAACCTTAAGATCCCATACCCTACAGGAACATTAATTTTTGAACCTTCCGAGTAGGACCTCATATATCCCTCTGCACCAGGAAGTGCTTTCTTCAGGAATCCCATCTTTCCCATCATTTCCCATCACATACTGGTTCCGAACACTTCCCATACCGCATTGTGACAGTTGCCTTAACCTGATGCCGAATTTACTTTCCCAAAATATCCACGCCACCAAATGTTACACTACATTCAGTCCATCACGCTGAAAAATAACGGCCCCAGCAACATATTGTAGGAACCATGTTTTGCAAGCATTGTATTCGTGAATAGAAGATCTGGTGCTCTTTGTTTCTGTATTGTCTGTCACCCTTTTGTTTTCAGCAATTTTAAACAAAGAAAGCCACATTTGGGTCACAAATACATATATTATAACCTATTAATCATTGTGTCCGAAACATGTTATATTGATTTGTTTGGACATAAGTATACTATATTTGCGCCAATCTACACACACGTTATATTTGCATCCAAATAACAAAAAATTACAAATTTTTCAGCGTGTACATACTTTAAGTAGGTAACAAATATTATTTCTCCAGTTATTTTTGGGGGTAACCAATTTTCCAATCAATCCACAGGCATCTATATTTAGCAAATAACACGCGCTGAAAAATAACGGCCTCTCTAACATATTCTTCCAAACATATTCTGCAGGAATCATGTATACGTTTGGAACACACTTCAAACATTAATATGTTTGCGAGTCCCAAACTCACTTGATTTTAAATGTAAACAGCATCATGTTTACTGGAAAACATATATGCTTTTACGTGGAAACGTATGCGTATATCTCCCCAAACCTAATAATATTTAAAAACGAACTATTCTTTGATTTAAATATATATGTAAGTATTATTTATTATAATTAATTTTATCAATATAAATCGAAATTTATAAATAATTAATACAAAAAATTAAAAGATTTAAAACACGTTTTTGTTTTCGGAAGGTTTCAGCTATGCGTTGGTTATCAGCTATGCGTTGGTATGCAAATCTAGTTCATGCAAGCCAAGCGTTTATTTCACAAATGGTCCGCCGTTCCGATTTTCTCAGTAACGGCTCGGACAGACAAAGCGCTTCACGTTTTTGCCCTTACCAGTTTCTTTCCTCAAAAACGTTTCTCACTTTGTTAGCACACAGCCATATATACGAAACACATACACAAAAACCAAAGTAACATCACAAAAAATGTAAGCATCCGAACCTTAGTTTATTCTTTTTTCACTGATCAATCGATTTTGATATCCTCTGTCCGATGAAGCATTGATGACTGAATACATGAAACTAAAACTCAGTACATCAACCAAAGTAAGACACACTGACTTCATCTGCAATTTGCACGCACATTCAGGAATATTTATGACTCACTGACTGAGAGAATAATTCAAAAATACAGATACACATAAATACTTACAAGATAGACTCTCTCGTTGTCCCTCTTTTATTCTCTTGCTCTCGAGAGAGCATAGATAGTGCAACAAACACAGCTGTATTTGTATCACAACCATAAGTATATGTGGGTCGCAAACACATGTATTCTAACATTGTGTCTCAAACATGTAATTTTGAATAGCAAACACAATATGTTTGGATGCAAGTATATTATATTTGCGACAACCTCCAAACACACCTTATATTTGCATCCAACCAACAACAAAACACAGATTTTTCAGCGTGCACCCAAGCAGCGGTTCTAGAAGACCTATTTTTGTGGCATAGCCATTTTTATATCCCATATCCCAAAATGCCCGCGTCGACCGTATATGCATGGTCCTCAGATACGTATGTATACGATTCGTAGGTCAGCCTACAATAACAACATATTTATTTAATATATGTAGATGTACGCCAAACAATAGAGTCAAAGAAGAACTGCAGCAACAAAACCTTAGTCCATTCGGACACAGTAGTATTCTTAGCTGGTAAGGCTGTTTTGTTAACTTTCCAAATTTTATTAGTTGATAGATACAGCCAGTAGTGGAGAATGAGTCCAATTGCTTAACGAAATTAACGATAAAATACGAAAAAATAAAAACATTCTTCAAAAAAAATCCGGTAATAGAATAGGCAATCAGTGGACAATCAGGGGGCCCACTGGGCCCACATATTCCGAATGGCTACGGTTTATAGCCAAGTACCCGATTTTGTCGCCATTCTTAGCGCGGTGACTGCCGCAAAGGTAAATTAAGTGTCGCTAGTCCTGATTAAGAAATCGCGATCTCATGTACAAGAAGTTCGTATGCTAAACATTGCACTAGTAATGCGTGGCTTTCTTCAAACTTAAAATCAAATATTGTCCATGTCTTAAACTGTGGCGGTGTAATTTTCCCATCTTAGGACGAAAGACTAGCAGGTAGTTTGTATTCCTTTAATCCACAGATTGGACTATGTGCACTTTAAGTTTTTGAAGCAGATATGCTAAACGACGTATATAAGCCGACTTTATGTGCACCCTGTTTTATTATCACTTTGGGATCAGATCTGCCCGCAAATTGCTGATTAAGGTAACTTGTCCTAGGTGGCTTCTTGACCTCTTCAAAGCTACCAACAGTTGTAATTTCAACACAATGACGCGTAAAGTTTTGTATTTGGGATTAAATTTACTAATTTTACAATTTATATGTTTTGCATTAAAGAAGTTTTAAATCTTTAATAATATTTACTGTTTGCCCAAATTCGATTTGATAGGAACATGTATCTTGTCCCAGCAACAAAGCTGCATTGGAGCTTTCATCACCTTGTGTCCCACATAGATCGCCCCTTAATTGTTCCTATTTTGGTATAATTGCGTTAATGCATTAGGTGGTCATCTGTACATGCCTATATTGACACAGGCAAAATCTTTCGACCGGGTCGAAAAACATAGTTTCAGAATCCTAAACCTCACTTTGGAATGCTTTTACTCTTTACTAAAAACTAATACAATACAATTTTCTAAAAAAATAAATTATTTAATTAGTTAGAACGGCGCTGGACTTATTGTTAAACAAGGGTTACATGTATAGGGCGTATATTATTTGCTGCAATTTTTAGGCTAGTTGAGTTCCATTGTGGGAGGCTCTTTTTGAGTTATATGAAATGGTGAACGAATTATTAACAGTTTAAAGCAGTAGCGTCTTCGTCCTGATCTTAGCATATGAGGTACTTGACTTGCTGTTAGAGACAGTAAAGTTTAAGTCGCGATACAGGTTTAACTACCGCCGTTATAATGACCAATTTCTTGGGCCAATCAATGGCTCGTGTAACATTTCTTTGCGACTGGTGAAGATAGACTGTAACACCGTCCATTTAATAATTGGACCAGAAACCAGTTTCCAAACCTAATAAATTTCAGACAGTTTAATCAAATTTCACCGCTGCCTGTTACATCTTAACCCCGTATTCGGTTCTTCTAAAATTCTCGTTACCATATGAATTACGTGTATAGACCATAACGAATATTTCGTGAACAAACCAATCAATTACAGGGTTGTTATGCCAAACTTATTTCGTACGAAAACATTTGTTTGATAATTGTTTGCAACCGCAATTTTGACATTTCGGTTATTTTACCAAACAAAAGTGGCCCCGCTTGACTTAAAAATAAAATGGGCTGCGAATTGGAAATATTCATGAAATATTTGCAGGTAAATCCGAGATAGGTGGGAACTCTCTGCAATTACTGGAACTGTCGACTTTAAAATGGAATTACGGAGAAGACGATGTAAACGTAAACATCAATCCAAATGTGTGGTTGCGAAATGTTACTCGCATTATTCTTCTCAAACAATTCTAGCACCAATTTCCCACTAGGCGCATTTATTCCTTTCCGTCCCGGTCCATTACATATGTGAATTAGTTGTTGCTGGTTTTGTTTAATATATATACATATATATATATTTACGAGATATGTATCCATCTATGTTGGCCGTTATCAAAGGGGGTTACTAACGCGACTCTATATAGTTTCATCTCGGAATACATATGTACATATAATCGAGTATACAAGTGTTGGTAGGGGTGCCAATTCGAATATGTGTGACAGTGTATACAAACTAATATTATATCATATTTTTTGAATATTTGTATGTATATGTATGTATGTTTGTTTTCACAGCATAGATATCCGTTGAGTACTCTCATCTGGGGGGATCCAACGTTGGTCCGTGTCGTTTTCATTCAATCACATTCCTGATTTAAAAAATGGCGTAAATGCACCCACATACATACAAGTATCCGCTTGCATATACCCATACATAATATACATTAGCATATACACACATATGTGTACTTGTATATATAATATTAATAATTTTGTTACTATTTACACAGTACCAAATGAATATGTCCTAACCTAGGGCAATGTTCAAAGGCAAAAAGTGACCCAGGTTATAGAAAACAACAATTACACCGTTTGACAGTTTCCCACTGAACCAAAGTGGAGAAATCACGGGTTTCTGATATTTAAACTGACTTCGTAAGGAGAATACGAAGAACTAGATTAAAACGTTACTTGATTCTGGACTGGGCAAAATGTGAAGTACATATTGTGACTCCTGCACCCTCTGCACAATGGGATTATAGATAACCGTTGACAGAAATTTGATTTGTTATTGTTTTGTCATTCTCTTGCCCGCCTACATTAAAGTGCTAGTCCTAGTTGGTTGTTACCCAGGAAATGTAAGGTTTGTATGCAAAATTATTAATTTACTATTGTCCCATTTTAAGCATCCGCGAACGTATATAGTCGTTTGAATTTTTGTTGGCTAGGAACCTCTACATCTTATGCGAATGGACAATTAATAAATCATAACATTCCAGATCTTATTTTGTTTGGTTGTCGTTGAAGTCCAGGAACGTATCGGCACAAACAACAACAACAGGAGTCTGATTAATATTGAGGGATATTTCATTAATGGAAAGGACTGACTCAAAACGAAACCAACAAAAACTGAATGGAAAATGAAAGAAACAGAAGAATTAGAAACCATCAACAAATGAAAATCCAATTTTTATCTATGAAAACCGAATCTTAAACGACACTTACAGGAGCGAGCAGAATTTGGGGAGAGAAGTGAACTGAAATCACATTAAGAAACGGAGGAATCAAACTTAAACGTCTACAAAAAAACAGAGAAAAATTGAAATGATGACGGGCAACCGGACGGTCAGTCTTGAAGGCGGACGGACATTACGAAAGTAAAGACAAACAGTCATACTGACTGATTTGGTTCGGACCCTTGGCTGTGTATTCGCTTTTGTATGCAGAGAATCATGTGGAAGCGGCTAAACACAAAGTTACCAAGTAGAAATTTAACCCCCTTTCCCCAACAACACAACACAAGTAAAGGAAGGAAGAAGTATAAGAGCGAATGGTCGATTTCGGTGGGCTGGTAGATGGGGAGAGCCCAACTCCTTCGTTACTCCCTCCTTCCACTTACTGCACACCGGATGATCTAAACCTGCAAAGTCTCACAGTTGGAATGCAGCAACCTTTTTGGTGATACTAAGTGTTTGGAGTGGGGCTGTTGGTTTGTTGTCTCTCATAAAATTTCATTTACAGTAAACTGGGAACACTGAAGTGGAACAGTGAGCTGAGAAAAATTGTTCATGAAGTACTTTTCTTCAATTACATGCCAGTCACGAAGGAAAGGGTTGAGCACATTCTGTTAGTGCACCCCTGTTTCCCCGGACCCCATCCGGCATCCTCAGAGAGGAGAGCAGAGGGCTTAGTATTTTGAGCAATATATTAACCGAAAAATTTTCACAAAAACTTTTATAATAAAATTTACCTAAAATTGTTCGAAGAGATTTCACGGTATCAGTGAAAGTTCTACGATCTGCCCTCTATTGGAGCAGGCAGGATAACGTTGTAGAGTTTAGGGTGGGGGCGCAGTGGAATGGCGTGGCATGTCGTTGTGCACTAGCGTATTAGCTGAGGTGGCACACGTGATTACTATGACAAGTAAGCTGGTGAAACCGCCCCTGAGGTGCAGTTTGTGCGCGTTATGAATGTGGTTGAACAGAGAGTGGCGGAGTGGAGTGCTGTGTTCATTTTTGGGTGCGACTCATCACAGTCGTCGACGTCTTTGCTGCCGTCGACGTTGTAATCAGCATTTGTTTTTGATGGTTTGATTGACATGCCCTTCTCTTCGCCACTGCCATCGCTATCGTCAAGGTCCTCGTGTTATTCTTTGGGTTCTTCGGGGAATGACTCAAACGCACTCTCTCCACATGAGTGTTTACGCGTCCGGATATGTGTAACGGTGTGTCAGTGCCTTAATACGCACACACACACTGACACACAATCATTTTCTATTGTTGCTAATGCGTGTCTTGTTGTTGAACGTCTTCGTTTACACCTTCTCTCCATGTATGTACTTCCACAACGATGTTGTCGTTGTTGTTAACTTCATTCATTGTGTTATATTTATGTATTTGAGCTCCTGCACACATCCACATGTATGTATTGTTGTCTCCTCCGCTATTTATACATTATCCTGGATGATGTTATTGCCTGGGCACATGTCTCCATGTATGTGAGTATGCATACAGTGCCGATGTGTTTGGTGTCACGTTACTTGCATTGTGGTGTGAAATTATGCTTAGCGGCCTACTGATGGCCCATAAGTTTCAACCGCCAATCCCTCCCACTCTGTCCGCTTTCGTTAGGGTTATGTTGGAGCGATTGGTTACATATTTATTGACACATGCATTGATAATTCTCCTAGCAACTTTTTAGACAATTACGAAACTTAAATGCCACTGTACGCTAGACTGGGCCGCAAACAAGAAGAAAGTTGAGTTTGTCGCACCCCAGGCAATTTCAAAATCTCACAAAGAATTTCGGAGTACCCTAGAAAAAGAATTATGATTAGGTTTTTATATGAAGTCCTATCTTAACATTGAGGTTGTATAGTTTTTAATATCGCATGTGGAATCTTTTCCAAACAAATATTGTAGCGAAAGTTGGTTCCTGCGGTTTTGGAATTGTTTGTAGCTAAACGTAAGACTAAAGTGCGAAAAAATCACCATCATTTTGCGAGCCAGTCTTGAATTGCGGGTTAGTCTCTTCATTATCTAAAAATCTGCTAGAAAAATATGCGAACCAATGCATTTTTTCAATGAATATCCAATCAAGTGCACCAAGCTAACCCAAATGAAAGCGCACAGGGTCCACCGAAGAAACAAATTGTTGTGGTTGTGGAATTGTCTTGAACTAAGGTTGAAAACTGATGGGCGATAAACCTGATTTGCATTTTGTGTATGGGACTCGATCATCTCTGTTGTACACTGCAGTCCTTGGCTGCCATAAGTCCGTTGTATGATGGTAAATGGGAAAATGCAAATCTATTTTTAAAACTGTTTCAGTTGGTCCTTTTATGCATCGATATGTCAGGACCATATTTCTCACATGGCCATCTGTGACACTGTTTCCATTAGAAGGTTTCTTCTATAAGCGGATCCATAAGACATGTCGAATTGAAGTCAATGTTTAGGTTTCAGCTACAACTCAAGAGTTCAATTGGCTACCCAAAAACTGGATTTACTTAGTGCGGAGAAGGGGTTTCTTCCTCGACGTTTTCATGGAATGCAACGGAAAACTATGACTTCCGTTTCTCAAAAACCGATGAAATCAATATTTTAGCAATCTAATCGAACAAACAATAAAGAAAAAATATCATCCTAGAATTCAAAGTAGATCCAATTTTGAAATAAGCAGAATGGCTGTGCGATTCCTAGTGGTCATGCCCCGTACTCACTCATGTCCTTCCCGAAGCCCCAATAAGAGCCTACCTGTTTCAATATATGTGTATACTCTGATAACATTTGCGGCTACTAGACTTCGTTTCCTATATTGGGCTTAAATATTTAGATGTCTGTTGTCCGTCCATCACTAACCATTGACACTTGGATGAAAAAATTGTCACTATTTGTTCAATACCTTTATAATTGATGGCTGGAACATGACCAATTTGGAAGAGTCTCATCTATTATGAAAGAGCTTTTAAGATGATTCCAAATTTGTGTAACTCCTTAGAGGAAACTTAATTTTTTAAGAAAATAAATGTCTTCTGCATGTTTGCAGATGTCGGCATGAAAATTCCATAAAATGCCAATGGACTAGGGAAGCAATACATACTAACTAACCCCCACCCACTGTCTACACCCATGTACTCCCATGAATATCCCTATGTACATATAAATAATTACAAATTAGAAGAAGTAAATTCTTAAATCAACCTAAATGTTCCTCCAATAGCGTTGATGTGAGCACTGGTGGTTTGATATGCATCTCCGATGTACATATGCATGTATGTATATACGAAGGACAAAAAAGAAGCGTGCATCATCTCTACATATCAGGGTCCGATAGTAGGAAGATGCTAAGATCTAACTCGTAAGGCTATACAACATAAAGATTCCGGATACGCAGAAGTATGAGAATGACATTAAAATTAATATTTTAAAGCAGCAACATCACATTTAACGTTACCTACACATCCAATGTATCTAAAGGACGTTTTGGTTACAGGGGATATAATACTGTTGCCTATCTTGGGGAGGTGCATACGAATTCGTTATGCCTATAATTTGTCCGAGGAGTCCTCGGGGGATGCATCCCAAACTTCATTGGGAAAGGTCAGAAATACACCAGTTTCTTCTTTGGCATTTGTTGGTGATGCTGCCGACGTTGTTTCTTTGTATGCTCTGGCATGTGCACCACTGAGGCCCACTACATCTTTTAGGAGAATATGCGTGTTTGGGAATGCTGGCATAGCTGAGATGCATATTCGAAGAAAAAGAAGAAAAAACTAAGAAAAATGTTCTTATTCTTACACACTTATTGGGGATACGTATGAAATGTTGCATCCACAGTAAATACATTTCGAACGGATATGCACTTGAAGTTAAATCAACCAATTTGAGGCCCAAGAAAACTCAAACTTGTTGTGCAAAAGCCTCTCTCTCACAAGGATACACAAACATATGCATTTATGAGATGGTGTGAGTACTGCAAACATTGAAGGATTTCTTGACTCTTTAGGCTTAAAAATTTATTACGTCTGAAAGATGTGGACATTCATAAACATTGATACAAGTACCCTTCTGTAAGCATACGAGGGTGGTGTGAAAAGTCAGCTGAGAAGTGGTTCAGCCTACGGTCTCTGTGCTTCTCTGCACTTTGGTTTAGAAGATAATTACAAATTTCAAGTTAGCACAAACTTTCCTCGACATTGTGGTTTCAAAGGCCCCTGTGCCCTGAGGTGCAAGAGTTGTGGGCCATAGAAAACGAATAATGCAGTTCGAATCCCAGGACCCCAAATAGTGTAAACACGTCGAGTTTACAGTAGTTGGTACACGAATCTGTATTCGATACTACGAGTCTCGATGTCGTATGAATCACAAGCTGTGTGACTGATATCCCGACATATCAAACGAATCAAATACCAATGATTACGTCCTAGCGTCGGTAGAATGGATATAGATGAACTAGCGCGAAAGGTATTTAAAGACGTACTCGAAGAATGTCAACGAAATTGACGACCAAGACTCCGCTCGACGAGCCAATTGGATGAATACCTAAGAAAGTCTGCTTTAAACAAGTGGAGAGAAAATATAGAAAAATAGAACCGATCTCTGTTACGTTAGGCCGGCGACCTAAAAAGTAAAGTTAAAAAAATGGTGTCCCATAACATTCCGTGAAGGGATTGAGGAGAGCTTCTCACAATCAGTGAGATGTGCGCTTTCTAGTTTTACACTCACTGATAGGGACCTACAGTTTTACACCGGTTCCGAACGGTATTTTTAAGAAGCTTTTTCATGGCTAAGTAGTACTCGATAGAGTCGCCATCTCGAAGCGAGGTAACCGTGGTGAAAAGAAATGTAAGGTGATCTGAGCAGGTATCCAATCCACGTTCTCATGCCCAAGAGCCGCGCACACTAACCATTGCACCACCGACGGCCACAAGTAGAGTTAAAAGGTAAATTAATACGTGTACTATGGTAACTGTTGAATTAAGTTAGCAGCTTGGACCCACAATTAAACTGAGTTACCATTATACTTACTTATGGCCATTTGAAACTATAGTTGGATATCGGAATTTCCATTTGCGGAGAGCGAATGGAATAGTCTGAACTTGAGGAGAGCTTTTGTACAACCATAGAGTAATGCCGTATAGAGACGCCAACTCTCTCAGCAAATTTATGACATTTGGTGTGTGGCGGATGGACGGTTGGATGTTGGAAAGTATTGCTTTAATAATACCAGATAGAGGCAATGGCTCGAACCAACCAACAATAAATCAGCAACGGCATTTCCATTTGTGCGTTAAAATTTTTATGTAAATACATCACACAACAATAAAATATAACAAAAAATTGGAAAATACGTTTAAATTTCACAGTTTTCCATCCAAACGACATGAAAAATATAAGTCAACAATTTTTGTAATTCCACCTGGTTTAAGTCAATTTACGTCAAATAACTCTCTCGTACCATGAATAGTGTGAAAGGAAATGTTAGCTGCGATCAATGACAGCTCTATAAGTCATTACTCTATGTGTACAACATTGTTTGAAAGAACTGACAAATTTGTCTCGTTCTTGATTTTATCCAAAAAGTGTGCGATTTAAAAACGGGAATAAACACTTTGTTCACAATTTTCTGTTTACTCTATTCTATTTTATATCTGTTGTATATCGTTTGATACTTCGCAGTCAGATATTTTTTCATTCTCCAAAACTATTAGTGCAAATCGAAACACGAATGATCGTACGATTTGTTTCAAACTAAAGATAGTCCAACATCAACATGACATTTAAATGCATTTTAAAATAATGTCTTCCGATAAATTGGCGAAATCATACAACAAGTATTGGACCATTTTGCCATGCCCCTATCTGCAGCCCCAGAGCACTAAACTGCGCGTAATCGCCTTGACCAAACTAGTCATTCTGCTTTCCTATAAGTTTGTAGGTATGTGTGAATGTTTAGGTATTTAAATACTATACAAACATATGTATGTGTGGATTGAAGGTTTCTTCGAAAATCTCAGTTTCTTACAACATCTACAACTACTTCTGGATGACAGCTTCCCCCTAACCCCTTGCAAGTACAGGTCTTCATATTTTTTCATTGGCTTTCAGTTCCTTTGGTGTAACACACGCATACACAGGACGCTCAATTCTCCGACTCCCTTAAGTTGTGTTTATTAAATGGCAAACTGTCAGAGGTACTGAGGTTTCGGCAGAGTGTTCTTGTTGTTTGTTTCGACAAAATGTTCTTCGTTCGA